>JAVQKC010027145.1:0-34604 GCA_036025475.1 Philypnodon macrostomus | reverse complement strand
ACATTACGCTCAAACAGTTACTCAGGACTTGAGTAGTTTTCACCAGTACTTTTCTACTCTTACTCCAGTAATTATGTGAATGAGTACTTTTTACTTTTACTTGAGTAACATTATTTTGAAGTAACGGTAGTCTTACTTGAGTCAAATTATTGGCTTCGCTACCCACCTCTGGGTCTGACTAATGTAATATTTATGAAGCCCTTAGTTATGCTGCTTTCAAGTGGTGTGGAGTTTACCTTATATATGAGTTTCCAGCATGGAAGAGCACATGAACACCTCACCACGTCGTCTGATCAAGTCGGATAGTCGGAATTTTAGAAGCAACACGAACTGCCCGAGTTGTGACGTCACTGACCACTTCAGCATGACAGACCTCAGACAGTTTATTGTGAATGAAAATAATGATTTGGGAGAGTCTAAACTATGACGTGTGGTTTTATAGATTTGATAATAGGAGTAATGTCTATTTCATACAAGCTGCACCAAACATCTTATTTAGCTAAAAATTAATTGTTTAGTTCAGCTCTTTAGCATCATTTAGTACTGGTAACAACTTTGAATGTATTTTGCATCATCAGAAGCCACAAACATATTAGGCAACTGGAACAAAAATGAGTTCCGGAGCCCAAATTTCCGAGCACAACGCACACAAGTCGAGTCAACAAGCTGAAATCTTGGAGAAAACTACCACCCCAAACTGTCCGACATTCACTTCAAAGCAGCATTAGTCCTGGTTTGGACCTGGTTGAGTCCTGATTTAGCTCTTGTTTAGCCTTGGTTTAGCTGTGGTTAATTTCAGTCCTGGTTTAGTTTTGAATAAGTATCACAATATTTCTCATTCATCGTCATTGCTAGGGCTGACAGCCTCTAGTTGCTTAGTCGACTAATCGGTCAGGGAGGTCTAACTAAGCATTCATTGATTCATTACATTCACTCTGCATCATTACAGCTGGTCTAATTTATTACTTGATAGCTGTTTTTTATTTTATTCAAGATAACAGGAGTACTTGTTGATGTTTAAGTACAAATATTTTTCATCACTCTGACAAGCCCCTCCTTTTCCTTAGTGAAATAATTGTTCTGCTGGTCATGATTTATTGCATTTGTATGTTTTCCTGCCAACTCAATACGATACGCAGGAAAGTATTACTGAATATTTTTAGTGAATAATATCTTACCATCAACCTTTTTGACAACTTAACACAGTGTTTCATATAAAAAATATTCCATCACACCTTTTTGAAGAGAATGCTTTGTGTTTTTAAGTGTGAATATTTCATTTAGCTCGAGTTGTGTGGTGGGATGTGTTCCAGTATCGTGTTTGGCCCGAGGTTTGGGACTGCGAGCAATTATGAGTCAACCTCCGAGGGGGTCCTGACTGAGTAATGGCTGACAGAGGTCTGCGGATGAGTGTGAGCATGACGTGTACTCTCCTCCTCAGTACAATGAGCCTTTAGTGGAGGTCCAACTTCATGTAACACATATCCATGGCAGATTTTCACTGTTTAGTTTCATCATTTACAAACAACAGTGTGGTTAGCTTGTGGTTAGCTTGTGGTTAGCAGTGGTGGTGCTCAAAAATCAGTATTCAAGTAAGCATTGTTATATAAATATGCATACTGTTGAGTTTAGTCCTGGTAAAATGTACGGTACTAATACTCCGGTAATAGCTGTATTTCTGTCACTGCTTTCACCACTAAGTGACTTTTACTACACTCATTGACCAATTGCAAAGTGAGAGCGCTACATACTTAGTGATGAAGTGTAAACATATACATTGACTTTACAAAGTATCTCTCCAACCTCAGTGAAATATGTTAAATAAGAAAATGAATGTGGTTTATTTGCTTGAGTCACGGGGACTTCGATAAATTCTTCTTTACTATACCATGGCATCCACCTAATGTAATTGATTGATTGATTGAAACCTTTATTGCCCCGAGGGAATTCTGTCTTGCACAGAGAACGTAAAACATAAAAAAAAAAAACTAAAAACACATCGGACGACACAATAACACAAAACACACAATGAGACCATCAAAAATGTTCCATGACCTACAGCATATCAGTAATCTATGGCGAGGAAAAAGTGCAAGGTGCTAAATAAAGTCTCAGCTGTGTTTGTTAAGTTACTGCGTGGGACGGAGGAGGTGATGCCTCTCGTACGTCCTCCTCCCAGATGGGAGCAGCACAGAGGATGGTGCATATCAGAGACGATCTCCTGAGCCAGATTTAAGGTGGATTTATCTGTCAGAGATGATATACTGTTCTTTTGTTTTCCTGAAATTTGCTCTCCACTTTTACAACCTTATCCAGTATAAGTATAAGTCAATCAGTGTGTGTGAAAATACTGTCATTGCATGGTGTACCCCTGTCTAAAGCCCATAGCCACCCTAGACTAACATAAATAGACAGAAGAAGATGGATGAAAGAGTGAATGTTTTAGAAAATACATACAAATTTCCCAAAGAATTATTATAAAGTCACTACTAGAGTAAAAGTATCCAGTTACTTTCTGAAAACCAGCTCACTATTTAACTGTCTCATTACCCCCTCTTACACTGAACTTCCCCCCTGCCACATTCCATCACATTAAACTTTGATTTATTACCAAATTTTAATCCAAAACAGTTACAGCTAAATCAAAACTTACACTTGACGTTCTGTTTTCTGTGATTGGTTGTGGCAGGCGTGTAATTTGTCAAAGAAAGCAGCCCTGTGTTAAGTATGTTTACACAAGAGTGCGGCCTAACCACACACCCAGCTCTTCTGATTTTAGCTGGGGTAATATTTAATGACTCTTAGTACATGCTGCTGATTTGCGAGCGCATATAACATTTTTTCTTCAGTGTCCTCTTTCTGATTTGCCGCCTCTGACGAGACCCGGGGCGCCGCGACGTGTTGCCTTTCATGTTAGAATGTAAACATGTCAGATTTGCCGAGCGTGTGAAGAGTCGGGACAATTATCAACAAATGCACGACGGATGGATCTAAACAGAGTCTGAGCAGCAGCTGTACACTGACGACAAGGTGCATGTGAAGTGTGGTCTTTTGTGAATAACAGGAACTCCAGTCAATCTTTTATAGAAGCATTCAAAATGAGGAATACAATATTTGTCTGTTTGTATTATAATATCTAGGCCAACTGTCATGTCAGTACAGACATTACAATCATTAAAGTGCTTCCGAGAGCTAACATTATGGTTATATTATTGTCCTCCTCTGTGTGCGCCCGTAGGTGACTCTAAACCAGGGGTGAGCAAACTTTTTGACTCAAAGGCCACATGAGGTTTAAAAATGTTCCAAGTGGGCCGGTAGATATTGTATTATTTGTAAACTGCATCCATTTCTTGACAAATGATTGGACCTCATTGAAAAAACATGTTGATGTGGCGTTAACTGGTTACTGCAGGTTATAACAGCAAGAGTGATAAATCGGCAATATTTTATCATTTAAAAAATATGAGAAAAAGCTTGGCGGGCCGGATTAAAAAGCCCAAAGGGCCTCATGTGGTCTCCGGGCTGCAGTTTGCCCACGCCTGCTCTAAATGGTCCCTAGTGAAAGGTGGTCCATCTTTTTATGTCACTTCATCAACCCTGCGACTAACTGAATACAGTGTAACAGCAACCGTATAAATGTAAACACACACATTAAAAAAGGGAGCTGCATAAAAAGCAGATAAATATTGGCAGTGCAGTTCTTGAGCTATAAAGTCGGAGTTGTCTATATCAGTGTTTTTAAACCTTTTTTGAGCTGGCTTCACACCATTTAGAAAAGGCATACAATTGGCCCAAAATATGACCAAAAGGCACTATAGTTCATACATGCATTTTATTAACTCACCTACTATAGACAAGTGCATTCATTTACCCTTCCAGTTCCCAAATTCGCTTAAAAATAGACTACTAGAGAAAGAAAAAAAAGAACTGAAATTGGATAATTTCTCTCGGCACACCTGGCAATCACTCACTGCACACTAGTGTTCCTCTGCACGCTGGTTGAAAATTAAGGGTCTATATGTTATATGTCTATGCAGTTCATCTAGCTTGCTTATATAAATGTACCAATATAGGTCAACATTAGTATTCGAATATCAGTATCAGGAAGTGGCACACTACTTGGGCTCTTTTTGTGTGCAGACCAACCAAAATAACCAATCTCTAACTATTGTCTTTTATACAGTAGTTAAACCAACAGTACACTCCCACTATTTAAGTGAAAGAACCCAGTGTCACTCCTAACAAAGCTATATCCTTGCATTTATCTGAGCTCCATGCACACGTTAATTGCAGCCAGAACCCCACTTCCCTCCTCTGTCCTTTTTTTTCTCTTATTCGTTTTGAGAATTCTTTCCACTACAAAGAATAATTACTTTTCCCAACTCCTGCGCCGTAATTGGTTACCACTCTTTTATCTTATCTATGTGCGCATAATTATCACAGTCATCATATTAGATTATTTCATGCATAATAAATGAAGTCAAACTGCGTGTGGGGTAATTAGCATGTTAGGATTTGTGCGGCGATAAAAGAGTTGGCTCCTTCAAAGATATTGTTTAAGACATTTCTGAACACTGCGGATCGGGTTTAGTTGAAGGAATAGTTTAGAGGCATAATTGTATTTGAGTATTTCTCTATGAAGCCTGCTTGGTGGTTTATATGCAGATGACAGTACAAGACATTGAGTATAATGGGGGCTATTGTGAAAGACAGATCTGTACGCTTCTTGACTTTGGCAGCTGTCTGCTAAATGGATCTCCACAGATCCAAATGACAGATGTGCTTGCTTCGCTCACAAGATAGCTACTTTTGATCGACTCCATACAAAAGGCCAAGTGCTTTCTCCCATTCATCTGAAGATTGTTTATGTAATGTAAATGTGGCATATATCCCCATGAGGAGTCCACTGTTTTCATTTGGAAAATCCTTAATGCTTCAGATTCAATTTGTTGACTAGAATATGGTTTTCATATAGCCATAGAAAACATATTGGATTTAATGCTTACAATTCTCTAAATGGAAAGCTTTTTCTACTTCAATATGACAAAAGAGGTTTAATCAGCATTTTATTAGTGTTTTCATCTGTGAAAAATTTTAACTTTAAAATGTACTGTATAATTGGCTTTATTATCTGTACTAGTGATGCTTTGTTTTCGCTGGCATTGACTTGTTCACAGAGCACTATCCACAGAAAAAACACAAAGAATATATATATATTTATACATAGACTAGACGATCATAAAGCTACTGTTCAACACAAAAACACCAGGTCTGCGTCTATTCTGCATCTTTTTATTTCTTATAAACAGGCATTTACAGATAGAGCGCTCTCTGTAAAAGCCTGTTTAAAGCAATTTCTGGCTTTGGCAAGACCTATGACGTGATCCGAGACTTCCAGGGACATTCATCCTAGCTGGGAAGCTTCATTCACCCCACAACAACTCATTTAGGATCACACTGACTCTGAAGTGAAGCTGCGTAGTTCCACTTTAATCTGTTAGCAAGATAGATTTTTTTTCATTTCATAAAAAAGAAAAAAGAAAATTCTGCTGTGATGATCCCAACACCTGGGTACTCCTCTCCAGACCCTGACGCAAGACCCTTGTCAGGTGCAGATTTAGCATAGGCTGTACCCAAAGAAAACCACATGTAGAACCTGCAAACTCCATTAAAAAGGCCTTGTCTGATTTATGAATCAAATGTGGGACTTCTTGCTGTATGGTGTAGGTCAGGGCCACATTGTCAAAAAGTAATACCGAGGAGGGCCACTCTCTGAAGTGACCAGTTTCACTTCACTTCAAAACATGGCCATATATCTTCTGGCTTATATTATAACGACACAGAAAAGTGAAAAAATAATAAAATCGTGTTACACATCAAACTAAAAAAGAGCATTGGATTATGTAGAGTCTCATGCAGTAAAAATATAATTTTGGCCAATTGAGAGGTAAGCCTGAAGGCCACAAAAAATTGCTTTGCGGGCTGCATTTTGCCCCCGGGCCATAGTTTGGACACCCCTGGATTGGCTAAAAAAATAGATTTGGGTAGTGGTGTCTGATTCTGCCATGCATGGAAATGTTTCCGAAATGTTCATAGATCGTTAGGAGCTGATACTGTTCATAAATATATATATCATAAATGATTTAGAAAATGCAATAACCCCGCATCTTTACCACCCAATTATAGTCAAACGTTCACAATTTCTATCTTAAATAGCAGAACGTACATAAATGAAGAAAAAAGCAAAAAGCCCCAAGCTTCTGCTCTGAAGAGGACTCTGCAGTGATGAAGAATTTATGATGTTCCATGTCCACATTTTCATTTCAAAGGCTCTGAGAACTTATAAGTTTCACTTTGCAAACTGCACCGATTGAGATGCACCAAGCACGTCTTAGATTCTAAATGTATGAAAACAAAATGTGAACATGCTGCATTTTAACACCCAGTATTTCAATCATCATTTAACAAACAGGGACGAGTCCAAATTGTCAGCAGCATCACTCTCGGCATGTAAAAACAAGAACGCTGTCTTTGATGCCAAATGTTTCAGTTAGTTTTTTGGCCCTCCAGCAATTTTGGCAGTCACACCTTTTGTTAACCTGAGCCAAAAGACTGTAAAACATGAACATAACGAGCTATTTTCAGGACTGGGAGGTTTTTTTTAATTCAGGCTGTTGAGGGGCAAACTAATATACATGAAGAGATGAAAAGTATTATTTTAAAACTATGATGGCTGTCAGAGTGTCTGTGATAGTCAATATATAATATCTAGTGCAGTCAGAAAATGAACTGACAGTTCTTTAAACTGTTTGCTATTATCTGGGGGAGCTCCTATTTCGTTTCAGATGAATAATTGGAAGAAAGAGTTATTATTTTGTCAGCATTGTTGCCACAATTGTTTGGTAAAAATATGACTACCTGATGTATTTCCGTAAATGCAAAACATGTTTTCTTCTACTCCTTAGCCTTATAAGAACATCACCATGGTATTATATTATTTTGTCTACATAAAAAAAAAAAAAAAAAATTAAATTAAATTAACAACTTTCAAAGTGTGATGCTTTGTATACTGTCTAATTCTCAAATTAGCAAATGCATAATACTGATGCTACTAATTATTTCTTGCATTCTTGCTATTTCAACTTTCAATACAAACCAACCATTGACAATAAAGTGCAAAGTCCACCCCCATTTGTTTAGGGCAGTCTAGGTTGATGAAGGTTGATTTATCAGGGTGGCAGCTATAGTGTAAAAGTGAGTTACAAACAGCTGAAGAGGTGTCCTAATGCTTGCCCCGGTCAAGGACTCTGTGCCTCTCTCCCCTCTGGCATCAAGCTGGCACAGTGCTGGCATTACTACAGTGTAGGAGCCGTAAGTAATGTGATAGTGCTGATTGCAGGTCAGGTTTATTTGTTTAGCTCTGGAGCGGTACACAGGGCATATCGAGGGAGCGAGGCCCGCCGGTGAACTCTTTTAAGTAGGATCATTTGAGCGTCCTGCGTAGTGATAGATTGCTTAAATATTACAGTGATTAGACCTCCAAAGTGACCTTTAAGCTGCAGGAGAATGTCACTAAGCACCGAGCACTTCACTTCAGAGTTGTATAAAAGGGGAGATTTGAGGGATATATTGCTGTGCATTGGCATCTAATTTAAAGATGAGTTATATAGGCTATTTTTGTATTTAGGTTTCTTTACCTTTTCGATGGCAAAACATTATGTCAAATATGCATATAAATGTGAATACCATGTCTTGTGTCTGATCATGTTGCACATAAACGGCTGTTTTTACACCAGCTTGTTAATCAAAATTCTAAGTCAAAATGCAAGCGGTGTGCTAATCAGAAACACATTTCCTTTATAATGTGTTGATGAAACAAATGGTGAAAAACTGTTCCAAGAAGGTTTTTGCTTTTTTAGTGGCTTCTTTCTAATGTTTGGATTTTTTTTTTTTCAGGAAAGGTAATAATGACAAAAATAGCCCCAGTATTTTGGATTCAGTATGATTGCAAGAGTATTTTGTCTGTTGGCAAGAAACGTGCTATAAGACTATCATAGTTAGTAGTGACAAATAGTCCTATAGCTCAATTAGTGGAGCTGGAGGTCAGTAAAAGAACAAATGACCAATTATGCAGCCTTGTAGGACGTCTGCACAGTTCATCTTATTTGATCATGCAGTTACCTACCTCTTCTTATGGAGCTGGAGATGCAATGTAAAGAATTCTGTGTTGTATAGTAATTCTTTTTTTCAAATGGCAAGATACTCATCTTTCAGATCATGTACCAATCAACATCATTGTTCTGGACTCTGAGGGGTCCATCATTTCCAACATGCAACAAAAGGCGTGTCATGAAGCCTCTTGCGTGTGTGACCTTTATTTTGATGCTGTTTTTTTCCTGAGGGCTAGTTCAACCAATGGAGCTAAACTTTGTGTACTTGTTAAACAGATAAATGTCAGGCTTATTGGCTCGTGGATGCTTATCGGAAGAGGAGACGTTGCTTGGAATGCGCTGACGAAATGTCTTGCACCTGTGAACCGTGGTGTGGACAGAGACATCGATCCAAACCAGTGCAGTTGAACTTTTTACTGGCCCTGAGGTTCTCGCGGTCAGTGGTATTTATAAACTACCAGACATCTAATACACATGGCCACAACCTTAAATTTAAGCCACTGTTTTTTCCTAGCCCGAATACAGAGCTGCAGGGAGCTGTGAAATAAACCATGCATTTAGATCGTGTGGAAATGTGTAGACCTGGGAGAATAGAAAAAGTCAGTGATTTCTGGCTTAGCTGTAATAGGACAACCGGTGCAGTATAAAAGACATGGCAGCGTTCCAAGCTGAACTGAAAGAGTTAACCTTCTTCCTTTTAGCTCGGAGTAGCAGGGCAGAGTCAGAAAAAACAGCAAAGTTAGCTCCACTTCAGAGACACTGGTGGGGAATTCCTCCATGCCTCTGCTCTATTGTGTTGTTGTCTCCTCTGTGGACAATAGAGAAGTGAGGAAGGGGAAAGTTTAAATGTGCAGTAAAAATAACCCACACTTACAGTTCTTTATTCCAGAAACATAAAGATCAAAATAAAACTCAGTGGGGGGTAAGTCTCAGTAGTCTGCAACAGGATACAACAAGTCGGATTTTTGTACTATAACCTGAGGAAAGTTGATTTTCAGCAACTACTTTTTGTATCTAATATTTGTTAGATTTAATACTTTTACTGCTATTTCATATACAGTATATCACAGTTGCCAAGTCCACTTGTTATATCTTTGGACTTGTTTTTGTGGAGGCACTATTGCGCTAAAAAGGCTTAAAACAGTACAGTAATTATTATTAGTTTTATTGCAGGTCGCTTTTTTCACAAGATCTGGCATCACTGCAGTATATTTATTTTTAGATGTATATTACTCATGTTTTTGTTGAGTACATGCATCAAGTGTAAGGAAAGTTATTCAATATTTAGCTCTGTCAAAAAGGTTAACTGTTAACTTCCTTTTGCAGGAAATATGAATGAGAAAAAGACAGGACATTTTTGTGTAGAACTGGAAAATAGCTTATTACTAGTACCTAGTACAAATCATTATACTGTCTATAATGTGTCACAGCAGTATCTTTTGTAAGTGAAGAAAAGTAAGCATTTATTCAAATTTATGTTGAATTTTAGACAAGCTTCTTGGCCGTCATCTTAAGTTTTACCTTTACCCAAAAGTGAGTGCCAAAATAACAGAATGTGTGAAAACTTGACTCACAAAAATGACTGATTCATTTCATAAGAGGCCCCGTGAAGAGTCAAAAAGTCAAATGCATCAAAATGCATCAGTTTATTCAGACTGTACATGTTATTAACAACTAAGGAAACCTTTTTTATGCATAATTCTGTTTGTGTAGGTTGTGGTTGTATACTTTGTATATATTCTGTCCAATGTGAATGTAATGTCATATAATGAAATTTCTCAGTGACCAAGAAGACTGAGTAACTATAAGTTTTCCCTAAATTACTTTTATAGTACATAGGTATATGCAGTGTATCATGCAACCGTAATGTCTCGGGTCTGAGTCGACAGCGGAGGCAGTAGAGGTAATATAAGATATTATATTATAAGGTATTATATTATAAGGTATTATATTATAAGGTATTATATATTATAAGATATTATATTGTAAGGTATTATATTACAAGGTATTATATTATAAGGTATTATATATTATAAGGTATTATATTATAAGGTATTACATTTTGCGTTTGTATCAAGTAATTATTGTACTGAAAACCTTTCCCTCTACTTGTACTTCTGAGCTAGGGCTGGAACCTCAGGGTACCCCACGATTCGATACGCAATACATGGCTCACGATTAATATCACAGATAATATCTCAATAGAGTGCTACTTGCAATACTCAAGATATTGCATGCGATAATCTACGATATATCACAGTTAAAGGAATAATTACGTTATATTTAAATGTATTTTTAGTATTAAATACAGTTAATGAACGATTCATTCTTCAACTGTATCTCACAAATAAGTCTACTTTCTCAAAATAAGAAACTCAATTTTATGTACTGCCAGATTTTATTTTTGTGAAATATACAAAATATTAGATACGGTATTGATGTTGCAAGCTGCTGTATTGGTATATCAGTATATTGATATTTTGTCCCACCCCTAATCTGAGCTCTCCAATCATTGTTGAGGGGGCTTGTTCTGCAGCAAGACTAATCACAAAACAGTATGTCCTAGATGGTCCTCACCTGCAGACAAATACATTTATACTTTAGTAATGTTACCATTTTGTCCTATCCATTTCATAATATTCCATTCCCATGCTCCATTTCGAGATTCCTTCCCAGTTTCCATGTCCACTGCAAGTGACTTTCCTTAAGGATCCTCTCTGTGTTTGTGTTGGATCAACAGCTTCCTCCATTGTGCCAAAGGGTAACCTCTTTTTTGACCCAAACTGACTTTATCAGATTTTCCCTCTTCAGTGATTATATGGCCTGCTTTTTCTCTCACATACACTACTTTTTTGTATATGATTATTTCCCCTCACAGTACGATAAAACGGTCAGCCCGTACTGCACAGAGTTAGAATGGTCCCCTGTAGGAACATCAATGCAATAATCATTTTAATGGTTTGTCTAAGAATGAAAGAATAAATGAAAGGAAGAGACATTTTTCATATTCTCCATCTTGCGCCATAATTTCTCAGTTTCATCATAACTGTTCCGCCAGAGTGATGGATGTCAGCCCACATCAATTCATTTGATCATTATTGGTCCGATTGAAATGCCATTGCTGAGTGGAATGGGGACAATTTCAAGGTTTTGTTAGAACTTTCACTTATAGGCATACTGTTTAGTACATATATATTCACTGGTCACATTATTATAGAGACTAATTTACCTGCTCAAATAGTTAACGATGCATAATGTCATAATGCATCAAGACAGTGGATTAGACATACACAGGTCAAACATCAGAATGATTAAGAAAAGTCATTGTTCAAGTGACTTTTTGAAGATGGCGGAGGTCTACAGAGAATGGTTTTGAAATATGCAATATCCAGTGTGCGTCAGTCTACACCTAGTGCCACTTTATACGGCTTATATAAGGTCTACCTAATAAAGTGGGCAGTGACTGTAGATTATTAATGACTTTTTATAGCAAATATCTTTACATCCTTCATACATCTCAGTCTTTCTGTCTGGCTCCTATATTCACCCCATTTTTTAATAAAAGCGACAATTCCACCAGGGCTATTTCCGCTCAGTCTGAGATGAGATTGTCTAGACAGGCGCGTGGAGTGATCTTCTTTAGTATTCCGGACAGCAGGTCTAATTTTACGACCACCGGGTCATTAATCTGCTGTTTACCCCCTTTATGGATTTGCACAGACCCATATGCATGCATGTAAATCAAGTTCACCCGTAATAGCGGCAGGACTAAATTTAGGCGAAAGGCCACTAAAATGTCCCAATATTTTGAAACTATTCTTCACAAAACCGCTTTCAATTTCTATTATTTATCCAAAAATGGCCTCAGCTGGTAGCAGAAAGACATCCGTGCTCCCATATCACAAACACAGCACTTTTTGCTCGGCAGCAGTGGGGTTAGGGGATACTGTTCTCTCCGAATCGGTGAGATCTATTCCAGTCTTGGGTCACTTGCTGTGAAGTTAATGGATTTTTCTGCTCTGCAAAAATATGTGCCTTAACAACTCATTTAACTCAGGGTTGAATATTGTATCTGCCGCTGGGGTGGCATCATTCAACTTGTTTTAGTTTTGTATTGTGGGAAATATATTTTATTTCACCATCACCACATTCAACACATAACCACTGCTGATTGATTACGGTAATTACTTCTGCATGTTAAGACAGACAGAAGACATTTCTCTTTGATTCATTATGATGTTTTTTTAAGGAGACCTATTATCATTTTCCGGTTGTAGTCTTTATCAATGGATTTAATAGATTCATGAGGTGGCCCTACTTTTAACAAGTTTCTGTTTTTAAAGGTTTTGTTTAGATATTCTTATCCAACAATTGCTCCATGTTTAGAATTGACTCTGAAGCTAATAGTGCATCTCTTTGGTCTTTCAATACATGTACAATATATATATATATATATACAGGAGGGCTATTGATTGATTAGCAAAAGTGGTTAGCACTCGCACTAAGACCTTACTGTATGGAGTTTACATGTTGTCCCTAAGTCTGGGTGGGTTTTCTTTGGATTACGCTCCAGCTCGACACTCTTGACCAGGATTCCATCTTTTGATCTACAGAGAACACTCAATAAAATGTTCAAAATGGCCATAGTAGTATAGTCGTGAAATCCGAGGTCTAATGCCTCATGCTTTTGTAGATAATACAGATTTCTTTTCTTTTGGCAATTGATTTAGTCTTTTGAACCTTTTCTTGGTTTGTTCTTTACTTTTCAATATGGGTCCTTGAACTATGCTATAATGTGCATGTTTTATACACAATACAGTCCATTTAAGTGATCGGACACATATTTCAGTGTAGGTACGACACATTCAACTCATATAAAATTCACAATCGTCAAAAAGTGATCACATGAAAATCTATCCTTTTTACTTTGTAAGCAGCGACCATATAGAGTACAAGCCTATATATTCCCAGCATAGGGCCAACAGGGGTTTATAAAAGCACAGAAGTCATGTCCAATAGCTTCCTCCTTACTTTACCTTTATTGCATTTGGGAAGGTGGGCTCAAACATAATAACTGAACTGGAAAGTGACAAGTTTAAGATACACAATGCACGCTGACTTTCAGAACTGTTAGCGAGATTGGAAACAGCACGCTCACAAAAAATTGCTAATACACTATTGGACACTACAGACGTATACACAAAGCACATTTTAGTTTAAATCTGTGTCTTTTCTTCACATCATTAGCCTCTATTTGGATGATCTCTCTTTATCCCACTAGTCTGCAGCAGATTTTCTTTCTTCCTGTCTGATTCATTAAAGCATCCCAATTTCTTTACCGTGTCTACACTCAGTTAGAATAGTCTTTTGTCCGCCATTCTGCCTCGATGTGGGTATTTTTAGCTGCAGGTTCCTGTTTGGCTTTCCCACTTCACTGTTCACTTGGGACTATCATATTTAATGACAATCAATGTATAGATGGTGTATAGTTGAAGCCTATGGTGGCAGCTGGACATAAGGTATAGTTGTTTTGCTTTGGACGGTGTTTTGTCTGCCAGAGCGGCCCATATCGGCTATACGCTCGTTAAATGTCGGGATTAAACCCACGGTGACGCCACATCAGCTCTGGTTACTCCTCTGGGACTCACTCCCATTGTCAACACAAGCCTTTGTAATGCTTCAGAAGTATGCAGACACTGGCCAGATGAGCTTTGGAAGCTTTGATGGTTGTGGTTAAGGCGGGGTCAGATCATTTTTGGGTTTGATATTGTGATCAAGTGACAGTAAAGGATAAAGGTTGTAGATTTTTTATGCTAGTTTTTAGTTAAGCCTATTCAACTCTATATCATATTGAACCTTTCACTTTCTTTGTATTAGGCCATATTAAAAAATGTCATTAACTTGATTGTGGTAACTTGATTTAGGCCCTGTCCACACGGAGATGAGTTTAGGTGTATCTGCAAAGGTATTTTATTGTTTAGGTGTTACGTCCAGACGGGACCGGCGTTTTGTTTAGGATCATTTTTTAAACCAGGTTCTAGAGTGCAAAGATTTCAAAATGGCGGTTCCTTGTTTCCGTGTTTCGGAGAAATTCGCCTCTTTTCTGAAATGATATCGTTGTAGCTCCTCCTCCTCACTCTTATAACCCACTGCACTCTGACAATAAAAACAGCTGCCCAGTGTTTTCACGACGGTGTCACGGCGCCACCAACGGGCCCGGCATACACACTACATCGTTTCAGTGGATGCCGCCTTCACGAGAGACATTTTTGAAACTAAATGTGTTTGTCTCCGTGTGAACTAAGCCTTAGTAGTATGCAGTTTTTTGTAGTGTAATACAAAATCTTGTTTGTCAGTATAACAAACATACATTGTGCTTTCATTAATTGTAGGTCTTATTGTGGGATTTACTGCTTTGCCTAAGAAATGGATGAGGTCATAATGATTAGTTAACCAAGTTAGTAGTGTTGTTAAATACCACAAGCCCCTTACTTAATCCTATACGAGTCATTCATTCACATATTTGTCTTTTAGAACTAACATTGTTGGGGTCCTTTGTATCTCATGAAGACATCCTTCTTACGTCCTTTAGAGTTTCAGGTCTCAAATATTTGAATTTGTTGGCCAGTAGTTTTTAAAAACACAAATCTAAGGTCAGCCATATTGTTCCTCTAATTGTCTGATGTGTACAGTGTGTGAATGCTGACTGTAAAGGTGTCTAACTGACCCGATATCCTGTTTGTCAGAGGTGTACAGAACTATTTCTGATTGTTGCACTTCCTGCCGGTCACTGATCTGTGCCACATACAGCTGCTGCCTATGACAAACTTATTTCAGCTCCATTGTATCAGGCAGCACACACTCACACATCACTGTACCCAGTTCATTCTCACTGTGAAGGAATGATTCAAGGTGTGAGTTTGCCTCTGTGTGCGTGGGAGATTCCTGTGAGTTTTGGGCCATTGGCGTTAATATTATGCAAAATTAATTATTTGCCTCACTTTTATGTCCCGCCGAATTTTAGCGCCATAAAAAAACCTGCCTGTGTTTTATTGAAATGAAATTATGGCATAATGTCACTTTGGCTATTAGCACGGAGAGTCTGTGCATGCCAATTGATCCCATGGTTGTCATGGTAACGTGCAGCACTAAACCTCTGCGCAGCTGTTGTTATGGAAGCCCGGGAACAGCTGGGGGGCTATGGCTGCACCGGGATTGTGGGAAAACGGGTCTTTTGGTCCTCCCTTCACACCTTGACCCCGGAGCTCCTGCCAGAGGAAAGTGGAGGATTTGGGAATCTTAAAGATGACCATCTGGAGTTCTCAGCCGCTCCGCAGACCCCTCCATATGATGAGAGAGGGCCGTTTAGGCAGAAACTGTGAATATTCAATCGTGTGTGTATCTTCTCTACACCTGTTCTGCCGCCAATGCGAACAGTGCAATCAGATGAGTCAAATGAGGCTATATTCCCTCCCAGGATTTGCCTGATGCACTGGAGCATATCCCATTATTGATATGAGCAAATGTTGTACACAGTGCAACAATAAAAATTGCACGAGGCTTGACAACTTATCTAGGGACCAACACTCTGTGAGTCATATCCTTCAAGAGTATTCAGGAACGTACTTGGGCAAAGTTTTAGAACGACTAACTTTTAGTCTTATACTGTATCTTAATGTATAACAGTGTCCACTACTTTTCTTTTATGTGAGGTTTTGTTATTTCTTGAGTATTGTCTAATATGAGAGGGTTTACCCCTAAACTAGAAGATCCTGTTCTTATATTGAATCTTTTATATTCAAGAGAGGCCTCATGCCTTATCTGAGCTCTCAGTGTGTTTCTAGTTCTACATTTTACTCTTATAACTTCTTTCCCACATCAGCCCATGTTAGCACAAAAAGACATACTGCAGCTTTGCCATTAACAGTTACAGTTCACATCTCCACAAATGTAAACATCGGTTTTCAAGGTCTTTTTATACCAATGCTGAGCCTCGAATACTCATACCTGTGTCCATGCGTGGAAGCTGCAGACTGAGCGGATCAGGAATGCTAATGTTTCCTCTGTGGCTCTTGTGAGGAACATGGTGATTAGACCTCCAGCCCCCTGGGTGGAGCCGCTCGCTGCTCCGAATCCTGCTCTAATTCACTTTGACGTCAACAGGAAGGTCAGCCGGGTCCCTCAGGGGTCATGGACACTCTCTGAAAACACTCTGATGCTGAGTGTGTATGTAGGCTACAGGACCGAGAGGTTAGCATCCTCGACCGGGGGCCAGAGGGGTGGCCGGAGGGAGGAAGGGCCCTCAGAGCTTAGGGAGGACTTGGGGAAGGATTACCAAGAGGCTAAAGTGTTTTCTTTGTAGCAGAAACCTAAGAAACACTCGGAGCACAAATCTCTCATGGTCCAAAGAGGTTGTTTTGCTCCGAAACTTAAGCTACAATCCTTAAGTCATTTCCGTTGACTTGCTTTTTTAAGCTTACCTTTAACATCATTAACTGTTTTGTTATGAAAGTTTCAGCCCGTTGTTTATAAGATGTTTAAATAAACAGTACTACCAGGATTTCCTTTAAAATAACAGCTTTCTAAATTAAGAAGAGAAGTTAGGTAACCACAACTTAAACGTGTGGGCATTCAAGGGCAGTGAATAGCTTTACGCCAAATATGACAGACTTAAGAATTGATCAAAAAGTGAATATGACATTTCACCATTCATCACTCAACAGCTTAGGTCCCATAATCTTCATCTCAAAATGTGTGGAATTCCTACAGGACCGGTAAATAGAAGCAGATTGAAAATGGATGGGTGGATCATTCACTCAATTCAGATGCAACCAAAAATGTTTTAAAAAATAAACAACTCATACGAAACAGTACAATACAGGCGTCATAAAGTTGTAGTGGTTTTAGTCTCACAATCAGATCAGTCAAGTCATGAAAACATCTTGAAATATTTTTTTAATATATACTGTAAATTATATATATATATATATATATGTATAATAATCCAGTTCCGCCTTGGCCTGTATCAACACGTGACATGCTAAAGACTGCCTCACATTTCGTAGTGAGATTGATAGCTCTAAAATCAGAAGTGCCTTAAATCTCCCCCAGCTCTCCCTGTATCCCCCGCTCCACTGGGGCCTCTGGTCTTAGCTCTACCTACCACACACAGTAGTCCCCACAGAGCTGCAGCCTGGATAAATACCAGCCCTACAGAGGCCGTGTGTTAGCAGACTGCTGGAGGTACGAGGCCTGCTGGGAGGGCCGACGACTCTCCCACTGTTCTGGAGGGGCTTTAAGTGAAAGATCAGGTGTCTGGCCCTCAATGCTTGATTGAACTTAAATCTTTAGCATGTGCGCCATAACTCCTGTGCGGCGCTGGGCTCTGCATGGCTCAGGCATTGACGACCAGCCAATTGCTCTGTGGAATTTGAGTCAGCACTGGTCTCATCTGTGTTTTCACCCTAGTCACACAAAATTATAGTCTAGTATAGTATAGTGGATGAGTAGATAACACTACTGTTTTGGCTCAATTTTAAGGCAACAGTGTAAAGTGTTTTTTTAATTAAATTCTATGAACGTTTGTATCAAGTTGTGACTGTAACAAGTGCTTCATGACTATCAAATCTCCTTATATTTTGGTTGCTGTACATTGTATGCTTTGTTTGTTAATTAGTAGGGTACCTGAAATAAAAGAAACCTGCCTGAAGTTTTTCATATGGATTGCATATTGTCCGGACAAGGATTTTGTACCATTACAAAATTTGGTCAAAGATAAACTAACTACTGCTTTGGTGTTTCTTTCCCATTGTAAAATATAATGGTTTTAAGGCTAGCGCATTTACCCCTGAACAAAAACATCTGTAGTCTCTATCATTTTGATTTAGGGCATTGTCAGGGGTGTACCTCATTAATGGTAGTTTGAACTGATTTTATTGTACAGTATGACATACATTTATTGCATTGATTGCTGTTTTTCTGTGTGCCATAAAAGCTTGTTAACTGTCATGGGATAAACAAAAGTTTGTCTAATAAAAAACATATCTGCTATAAAAATACAGAGACAGCAACTGGACATCGGAAAGTAAGATTTAGAGTAGAGTCTTTCAGATAAAAAAATGTATATTTTATTGGACTTTGTGCTCATTACTGCATTCAAAAAGATATATGACTAAACTAATGTCCTCTTCTGTCTCCCCAGTGTTTGTGTGGAGCGCTGGATCCTGGGCCCAGAGAAGACAACACACCCCATAGTCCCTGCACCGCCGTGGGCAAACTGACTGTAAGTCTATTTGATCGAGCACTCGTCATCACCAGAGCTGTATACAGATATAAAACACATGTCTCTTCAACAATAATAGACTTTTCATAACCGCCTATTGGGCTCGAGCTAATCTGCTTCTACTGAGGCCGGCACCAGTTTGTGATTTAATGTAAGAGCACACAATCAAATGTAATTCATGCTATAAACGGGTTGGCATGCCAGGCTACGCACTTAATGATTTCCCCGCAGTGCTTCACTCCTGCCCGGGCCAAACCAACAATCATTTCAATCACTTCTGGACATTTCTCTTATGTTGAAATGACAGATTCAATTTTTGGTCTGCTGTTGTCGCACGAAGTTCAATCTTTATTTATCATTTAAAAAAGCTCTGACGGATTTACTTTCACCAAACACCACCAGTATTCAATAGGCCTTGTTGTTGGTGATTTTTTGTAAAGAACTGTTTTTTTGGACCATAGTCTGTGAAAGCTACATTTAACTTGCATGAAGGATAGCAACAGCCTTTTGTGTTCACATCTCATTCACTTTACCGCTGTTACTTTTGAGGCTTATCCAATGTATTAACAGTATAGTGGCCTGGATTCACTTGAAGCTGTATGTTGAACAGCTACAGCTCAAAATGAAAAAGGAGGGCATTCTTGTTAAGCCATAGTTTACAAAAGGTGGAAAAGACACTATTTTGAAGAATATTAAAATATTCTGTTGTTGGTGTCATGGAGTTCCTGCTTGTGGCGTGGTTGCTTTGCTGTGCATTTGTTTGATGAATATCCCATACAGCCACCACTACCAACAGCCTGCAGCCACAGTGCATCTGTTTTTGTCCAACTTCTTCAGATAGCTTTTCAAAAACGACTTGGTCTTGTTCCATGTGAAATCAAATATGGTCAATAAAAAAGTAACTTATGAACAGTAGTATTATTAAAGTTATTGTTGTCCACCTCCACCTTGAGTCATTCTTGAGGCAGTCACTAAGAAAATGAGGTGTAAATGCCTCAAAGCACTTATATATAACTGCCACTACTTGTCCCTGTGGTTTTGACAGAAATAACATTAAGTAGCAGCCTACGTCATGTGGGCAACATGGTGCTAATGAAGAAGAAGAACCAGAGGAAAGAAATAACCATTGATATCTTAATATCTGAAAAAGTAGATGTTTGTTGTGTTGTGTTTTTGGCTTATTGTGTTGATAAGTTGTGTATGCCACTTTGGGATTAACGGCTTGATCACAATATAGTTCTTTCCAAGTTAAGTTAACTGCTATTTTTGAGTTGTGAATAAAAAAAGAGTGACGTTGTTAAAACTTGTACAATTTCAATTCACTTAACTTTAAAATCATTCACAAAAATATGTTCAAACTGGTAAAGTATGCTTAAAAGATTATAGCAATGGATCAAAATGCACATAATTATGTGAGGCACTAAGAACTTTAATTACACTCTATGTCATGCCTTTACAGCGCAGGCCAAAAAGTCACATAGTCCTGACATTTTGCAAAGGTCAAGCCTCCAGATTTAGCCCCAAAGCTGCCCAGTTTGACAATTGTTTTCATTCCTGGATCAAGTTGGGATTAAATGCGTCGTCTCTTGGGGAATCGGAGGAGTCACTTTGTAAAAGGGACAAAGTTAGGCTTTTGTTGCTGAAAATATCCGTCTGTGAAACCACTCCACAGAAAGGACACTCCAGGCACAGACAGAGCAATGACAATGGGGAACACGGGCACACGGTGGTTTCTGCTGAGCACTAAATGGCCTGGTTATGCTAAACTGTATTTGTGTCTCGTTATACAAAGTCCAGACTAATCGCACAGTCAGTCTCCATGTCCGCCTGGCCCTTAAGTACCCCCCCTCCCCGAAACCCACCACCATCCTTCCCCACCAAGGATTGTTTTACGCTTAATTTTGTTAGGCTTAATGAGATTTCCCTAATTAAATCTCCTCTATGTTGGAGACTCCTCACCCCCGTATTCTTACATTGCCAACTTACAGTCTCTGGTGGAGAGATTGCTTTTAGAGCTACTTTAGACAAATCCATTTTTTCATGAGGAACAGGGACAGTGAGTTGTTATACAAGGACAGGCTTGTGTTACTTTGTGGATTTCCAATTTCGCGCCAAAACGCACTGCTGCACTTGTGATAGCCAATAGCTTTCAGATCTGATTTGGTGTGTAAGGACAGGAAGCAGCTCTCTGGTACATTGACATGTCAGGCATTGTCAAGGTGAAGTGAATTTATGAGGAATGTTTGTGTGTGATAGAAGGTTTTCAAAAATGTCAGTAGAGAAAGACCTGAGATTCAACTAAGTCTCAGTGATGTGGCTTTTTGCGTTGTTCTTTTTGGTATATTTGTCATTTTCATGGTTACACACTGACATATTGGTTAGCACTTGTTGCACCCATGTTACTGTGATCTTTCTAGCTTCCTTCCACTGTACTGACAAGTGAATCTGTAAAACTGTACTGTAACCGTTACTGAAGAGATATTTTTAGCATAGGCTACCTGCAAAATTAATGAATCAAGTAATATATCAATATACTTTATATCATTTGCTTTTCTTCAAATTCGGTTGCAGGTGTTGTCTTAGAAGAAGTCTTGGGTTGGATTCTCTGATCTCTGTGTGGTCTTTCTGTGTGGAGTTTGAATGTACATGTGTGTTTTGTCTAGGTATGGTACACTTTTTTGTTCCTTGGAAATTAGTGCTGCCAAGGCAACCTGTCAGGAACAAGTGCAGTGTCTGGGGACTCATCTCCATATTTTGAGCCAGGATCTTGCTCATGATGTACCGAGCTGTAGGATGTTGCCTAGACACAGAAAAACGTGCAAACTCTGCACAGAAAAGCCCTGGTACCCGGTCTGGGACTCAAACACAGGCCCTTCTTGCTGTGCTAACCACTTTGCCACCATGCCCTCCCTTTCCTCCCTTCAACAATAACATGCATGTTATAGACCAACTCCCCACTACTTCTGACCATGGTTCTCGCTGATGATCTGTAGAAGGATCCTTGGGGTCTGTGCTGACAGTTTGCCCCAACAGCATTAGAATGATAGGTAAATGCAGAAAACTAAACCCCAACAGAGAAGATATCTGAAATTTCAGAACCATATACTGTTTATAAATGGAATGCATACATATTTTCATCAATAATCCATGTATTGTCTCTGAAAAGCTTTGATTTTGGATGCTGCAATACTGTATTTCATCTTCCAGCACAGTAGCCAGAGCTTAAGGCCAAATCCAAGTGACAGCCCATCACTGACAAAATGCACATGTGTTGTAGATCCATGTGCCTATAATAATCCATGTAGAGCTGTATGCAGTGCTAAAAGGGAAGTGCTGACGGCTGGGAACACCTCAGCCTCGGAGGTCATTGTTGACAGCCGCCACTAGCTCCGCTTTTGTGGGAGCCCCTGGGGGACTCTCTTTCTTGGACTATTGTGGGAGCTGAAGCCTCCTGTTTCCCGTTTGGGCCCTTCACACCCGGTGCCAGCTACAGTCCGACTTCTATAGCTATTATTCCCAGTCCCCTACATTCCATCTCAGTCCATTGAGGCCCAGCTTCTACTCACCCCCTCACTTCATCTCTGCACATTCACACAGAGCTTTGGGAGACCCTGCACTTCAGGCCTCGGGTGGGCCAGTGGGCAACGTGCCCACCTCAGACTGAAGTGTTTCCTCACTGAAGGCCTGCACTGATCGGGTTTCTGCCACCTGTCATTCAGCTTAGGGCAGGGAGGAGGGTGCAGATCAGGGGCAGGACAGGGGAGAGTGTGGGTGGTGGAATAAAGCAATGTGAACAGTAGAGGTGCCATGGTAATCTGGCACCAACCTGCCCCCTGCTGTTGTTTCAATAGTTTCACTCCCAAAGTGTATGCAGCTTCCCAACATGGAGGACCTTTCTATAGGGTGGGCACAAGATTGATGAAAATAATATATTGATTTAATGTTTTGATTCAGCATTAGGTATTGTTCAAAGTTGTGGTAGTCATCTAAAATTTTTCCGATGAAGTGATGGAAGAGACTGAGATTGTTCTACTGCTGAGGTGGTCATGGTGGAGAGTGAGATGGTTCTGCTGGAGTGGAGGAGAGCTGTGTCTCAAAACAAAGACAAAAAAACTGTATTCTAAATGACTAGAAACTTCTAAGTAGCACCGGAAAGCTGGCGTGGTCATGGCCATATTACATTCCTCATTGATTTCCACTCTTTACTCCTAACCTTTAGCACCACATGTTTTCATCTAATATTTCACATTCACCACTGAACCATGCGGCACTTGTGAAGGTCAGCCCTCTCTTTTCAGTAATAAGCTTGTCTTTGAAAACACATGTAGGTCACGGCCAACATTTACGGCCAGTCTAGATTTCTTTAACTTTCTTTTTAGATTTTTTACTATCTAGATTTCATTCCTTCATCCAAACCAGGACTAAACCTCGCCCTCGTATAGAGATTGTTGTTGTTTAGTTGCTAGACTAGGCCAACTTATGGTCTAACTGGTCTGAACCAAGGCTTAAACATGTCTAAACCGGGTCTAAATCAGGTCTAAATCCGGTACAAACCAGGGCTAAATCAAGGCTTAACCAGGTCTAAACCATGACTTAATCAGGCCTAAACCAGTACACAAATTGTGCAAGACTTGGCCACTTCAATTGTCTTAATCAAACTGATATTCCTGTATATGTAAAAAATAAATTAATAATAAATTAAACATGTGCAGAAAGTCTATTGTCCGTGAAACTAATTATATTCTGAGATACCCTGTAAGCTACAAGAGTATGATACGTAAATCCTGAAGTCCTGGTGGTAATCGGATCATATAATCTGGTATCATTCATCACAGGAGCTCATCTCTAGAACAGCGTGCCATTACAAATAAGATGTTTGTGGACCGCTGGCATTGAGTGTTTACAGCCCCATTTACCCTTGCTCATGGAGAGAACTTCATTTGAGTTAGAGTAGCAGCTCCTTCACTGCTGAGATGACTGAAATCTAACCGTCTGGAGGGGCTGTATATTCCGTAGATTTAGCGAGCTTATAGGAGCCTTATGTTTGAGCTCTGGATCTCAAAGCTTGTTCTTACAGTCTTAGAAGATATGAAATCTAAACAGACGCCATCTTAAAAATGAAAATTTGTCTGCATGCAATCTGGCCTAAGGTGAGAGGGATTTTCCAATGTAAAAAAATTATTTTAGGTTTGAGTATATCTTCTGTGCCATACATCTATGCTGAAATCAAAAAGGATTAAAAAACAAATGAGAATAAGGAGATTCACTGGCCGCGGCGGTGGTGCAGTGGGTGGATGCTCGCCCTTCAACCGGAGGGTCGGTGGTTCGAGTGCCCGCCCTTGCACACGCCGTCAGGCCCTCCCGTGGGTGGTGGGTACCATAAAGGGCTGGTGCAATGTGGATCGGGTGGTGGTCGAAGGCGGGAGTCCCTGCTTAGACTGCTGCCTCCGCGACCCGGTTTCGGACAAGTGGAAGAAAATGGATGGATGGATAGATGGAAATTCACTGTCTCTGTGACCTTTGAGCTGCACAGTTTAGACTTGTGCTCTGGATTATTAGCTTTACTGTGTGATCCACATATGTCCTTGATATATACTATCTACCTCTATCCTTAAGCATCCTCCTCCGATGCTTCATATCCATTTCCCTGCACCCAGCTCTTTACCCCACCAACCCTAATTGTAATTATGTTGATTTAACTTAGACACATGCGGCTCCCTGCCCACCATCTGAATGGAAGCTTATTAGTTTGAATATTTTTTTATATTTATTTATTCCCATTTCTCGGGGTCCCTGTCGGCATTTCCAATTACTCTTGTCGTGCGGCTGTAATTGCCTCCATGCTAATGGCCGCCAGACAATCGTGCTAAATGAGGTGAGGCCGAGAGGCTAGGAGCCCGACTTCATTAAGAGCTAATGGGATTTTATAAGGGGGACTGAAGACCCAGCTCATCAAAAAGAGGGAGATGGAAGCAAAACAAAACAGATGGAGGGGGAGAGCCAAATCACCAGCATTCTGACTTAGACTGCTCCTTTTCCTGGCACTTGATCGCAAAAACAACACAGGTTACTCTGCCCATACCACATTAGTCGCTTCCTCCAGATAATTATATGGAAACAGCCCTTCTCAAAGACCGTCTCAAAATGGAAATTGCATCAACCGATAAAGATGTATTATTCTACTACTTGACCGCTCAGGCGAAAAAATAACCACTATTTTTTACAAGGCACTTTCTCGAGGCAACAGTTTAATATTTGGCAAAAGTTTTTGTTCTATGTAAATTTTGGAATTATTAAACTAAGTGGACATTTGAGTCTATGTCCACCCACATGTTTTTACCCTTCACTGCACTTAGTTGTGTGGATAAATGCATACAATTGCATTGCTTACTATTTGACAGAGACAATGCACATTCTGGTTCAAGGGCAAACACTGGGTCATGTGGACTAAAATACAGACTAATACATTCTGATTAAATTGCCATAAAAACTCACTACAAGAGCTACAAAACATTTCCAGATTTAAATACTGGATGTCAGAATGTTACTCCTAATATACTTTCACTCTTGTCTTTGCAAAACGTTGCAGTCATTCCGAATCCGATCTCTCCCCAAAGTAATGAGCCCATATTCCATCCTCCATGCCCTTGAAACACATTGAAAGCCACACATCCATCTTGGTAAAATCATTCTGCTCCCCACTGGAATATAGTTATATGTCTAATCTATGGATTCATTTGTATCAAGATCTTTAAGTTGATGTGTTTTTGACAGCATTTGCCGCTCAGTAGATTTTTGGCTTCTATAAACATCGAGCTTTGCCAAATTCTGTTATGCGCTGTTGTTCACCTTAGATCCACTGGTGTAATGGATACTGTAGAGAGCAACCACCTCTGGCTTGGCCCCATTCTGCAGTTGTTACTGAGAGTATCAGTCCTGCTTTTGGGAGCAAAGGGAAGAATCTGTTCCAGTTTATTGTAAGTCTGCAATACTATAGCAAAACTTGGCTAGGGTTAGGGTTAGGGTTAGGGGGGGGGTCTAAACCAGGTGCAAACCAGGAAACAAACATAAACCAGATCTAATACTGTTCTGAAAAGTCTGAAATTTTACTGCTATACAAATAATGTGTGGGACTTTGGACCAGGATTGGGTTTGGAGTGAAAATTCTCTTTTGTGTTACCCTCTAGTGTGCAATATGGCAATAAAAAAATGTATTGTGATATAAAGTTATGATGATCAGCTAATCTGGGAAGATTGTTTAATCGTGCTACAGTGCATTAATTTATGCTCTGCTCTCCATCGCCATTTTTACTGTAACAATGCCAGGGTTCATTATATTAATCAAGGAAAATAAATAGTTAAGTTCTATGATGAACATTGGATTGAATATACATTGAATTTGTAGATAATTGTATACTTTTATGAAGTTCAAAAGTACAACGTCACCTAAAATCTGGATAAAATCGCAATTATGATCTTGGCTTGGCTGTTTTTTCAAAATGGACTTGCAGTGAGTGAAACTACAGCTTTACCATAAAATCTGCCTTTCTTTGTTAACAACCAAAGTTTTACTCTGGCCACTTGTCTTGCAGTGAGGCCAAATGGGAGGTAATCATTTCTTTGGGGGACATCATGCAAATAGGATTCCCAGAGTTGGTATCCGGGGAAATGCTGTGGAATACCGTAAACTACTTGGAAGCGGTGTGCGGTCGGGTTGACCATGCAGCCAGTGGAAATGAGGCCAATTATATTTGTGGCCAGTGAGAGGAGGTAACTTGTGTTGTTGTCTCCAAAGTGGCAGTGTAGAAGTCTTTGTGAAACATTTAATAAACTGATGAAAGAAACAAAAGGCGAGGGTTAAACTACTATGATATGAGATTGCATTTGGTATTTGGTATATAATGTTATAATGTAATATAATGTAATATAATGGGATACATGACAGACATTTGGCTTCCGAGTAACATACTGTACATGGGTACTGAGTTCTGTACATTCACAGAATACATTTTCCCTTGTGAGCACTAAAGTAATGAAATGCACTTAAGACCTCCGCCAAGGCATTACAAAATAATCGTCACAGTCCAACCACAACGAACTACCGACCTACAAAATATGAAGAGAGCCTGTAGTTCTGATGTGTCTAATCCATGGTGTTAAAAGTCCCGGCAGAGAGATAAACTACTCCAGCTACTTTTTTTTTTTTGCCAATCTTGCGTCATCTTTAATAACTTTCAGCTGCTATCAATCTGCTATCTATCTCCATATATGACCAAATAGTGACACCATGGTTACGATACAATAGTGTGTTGGAGTTTTGTGCTTTGAGCTCCAGAGAAAACACACGGTTGGCTTTTTATTGCAGCAGACACAATCTTCCTGGTGTGTTTTCCACTTCCTTTCTTGAGTATTTAGCAGCAAGGCAGATGTGTCTAATCATTTGGGCTGCGGGCTGTTTTTGTCCCTCTTAAATGGCGTCCGGGCTGATGGTGGGATGGTGGATGAGGCGTGTTTTGAAGCCCAGGCCTGGTAGAACAGCTGTCCTACAGCTGCCATCTCCACGCCGCGTTCGGGGGGTGTAGGGGCTTTGAAAAACAGTCCCAAACCTCCCGGGTCAAAGCCCTGGTATGGCGGTCTCCGTGGCAACTGCAGCAGAGACAGTGTGTGTTTGTGTGTGTACTGTACATGTATGTGTGTGAGGGGAGAAGAGGAGTCTGGGGTTAGGGGCTAAACTATGGATCTTCACTAGAAAATCTTTCAGTTCACAAAACAGTGGTAGCCTAGACTGACTTTTGTTGGAATATTTTTCCTTTTACAGTAAAAGTTTCATTTCTTAATTCTTCTTATTTTCATTTTGAGGGATTAACTGAATGCCTACACTACATGAAATATGAAATAAACTAAAGGTCAAAATTGTTTAAAGACTGTACCCAGTAAGCCACAACATGAACAATTGCAATACAAACATTCCAATAAATCAGGCTTTTGGTCATGTAGAAAATGTATAGGAAAAATTTGTGGGAATCTCAAGTGGGTTGGTGGGTTATCTTGCAGCATGATTCCAGATATTAGACCTATTAGACTATTCTTTGCTTGTACATGTTTATATTTTTGGGCTGATGTATTAATTTATAACATTTGTAGGTTTCAGCAAACATAGAAAGATACGCCAAAATCTAGAGTATACCAAAAGCAAGGACAACCCAACAAATAACCCTATTCAGTCCTCCCTTGATGAATATTCCTTGCTCTTTTCCTGTCACTGCTCTCTAGGCTCAGCACACGGGAATGTGAATCTCCCCGAGCAGGCCCAGACAGTAAAGAAAAGAGGGAAAAGGAAACAGCATTGGAATGAGGCAGATGAGTGAGTAGACAGAGTTTAGGGTCGCACAGAAGACAGGAGGGTGGTCTCTGGAGATGGACCAGGGGGAGTGCCACTGATGAACAGCAGAAAGAGGAGATGTGGAGATACTTGGCTGTGGCCCCATCAAAATAACAGTTGTCAGGCTCAAGTCCAGCCTCTTTTCCCTCCCTCCGGCTCTTCCTTCAACCCAGTCTCAGAAAAACTTCAATAATCTAGAATTTACATAAAAGTGCTTTACAATTTTTTATGTTTTTACTTAATAGAACCATGAAACGATGACCTCAAATTTCTGTTGACCTAAATAGTCTCTTGTAAATCTATTTTCATGATGTGACTGTTAGTGGTTGCTCTGTCCACTGCTCCAGAACTTTTCGAAGACTCCAAAATACCACCAGAAAGAACTTTATACCTGGTACCAGCAATGGCTCACGTAGAGCACGTTGTCCACTAATCTGAAGGCGGGCATTTGAATTCTTGCATCCTGTGAAAAACACAATTTTTCACATTGTTGGCCAAAAAAGGTTTTTCCTATTTGTATAGTTCATAAACACTGCCGATAGAAGGGATAAAAGTTCCTGTTGTTTAAATTTTTTATAAAAAGTTAGCATTTATAGAAAGTTATAGATGCATTTGCAGTTGCACATCTTCATGGCAACATTCTTTTCTCTGAACCTTCAACCTTAGCGACTATATCACACTAAGTGCATCTGAATTGCACTTGTTTTTAAGAAACACTTCTCTAAAGTGTCATGTTTTACAGAATGCAAATGCACAACAGGTCACTCTCAAACTTTTCTGTTTTTTCACATTCACTTTTGCCCACACTTTCTCTTTTCCACCCATACTGTTTATTGTATATTGATACAGTGGTGGCTAAGTTTTGGCAATTATTTTATACAGTGGAATCTCTCATATAAACTTTTGAAATTATAGCGCCCACCAACCTTCTGTGCCGTTTGCATTGTGCTTGTATGGTCCATGACAATAAGCGCGCAGACAAAGGCTTATAGCAGGTGTTTGTAGCTGACACATGAACGGTTACTGTACATTGGCTGGTGAAGGTGTGAGAGCGTTGTGCGACTATATGTGTGAGTGCGGGAGTGTTTATGAAGAGGCCCGTTTTATTGACATGAATTTAAATGCACTTTTCCTGTGAACTCTCAAACTTATTTGGAAGTGTTTAAAATATAGAGTGGCTTTGTGCTCTTACAAGTACATTAGTTTACATGTAAATTTATGCAGCGGTTGCACAAGACATATTTAAAACGTTAATCAACACCACCTGGACCTTATTGCACTTGATGTTTTTGTGATTGGTTAAACAGTACAGTGCAGAAATTATGCTTTGACACTACATTTTAAATTGAGAAATTCTAACAATATTAGTTTGTAACAATATTAGGTCCCAATTCAATTTTGAAGAGCATTACAATATAAAATACACAAACTTTTGTGAGCTACACATAAATTGTTGAGTTTGATCTACTTTACCTGAAGTCCACAGAATATTTTCCTTCTCTGTCCACTGTATAAAGTATAATCTGTTATACAGGTTTTTCAGAGAGATTGACTCTATTGCAATGAATATGAGCCTGCAACATTGCATTTAAAATACTGTGTTTTGTTTTAGTTCACTCCACTAAAATAGTACTCTGATCCAGGGCATCCAGGGTTTCTATGGTTGGACACTCGAGTGCATACCTTAGTGCATTACTATTCATTTAATGTCAGTTACAGTTACAGTTTACTGTAATGGCAATCACAATATTGATGTCCCCAATGAGCTACTCATCAAAACATCTCAAAACATCAAAACATGTTTATATTTCGTGTGAGGAAATACTTAAATCCAACTGTGCATCCAAATAATTTGGTTAAGATTTGGATCATGCATAGATATTGGAGGTTTGTACAGAGTCTCATAATATTTGAAAGTATTTTTTGTACCATGTGCTGTACGTCATATAGATTCAATTTATGACAGGATGGACCGATTCTGTGACATCCAGCAGCAGATGCTCTGAGCTTCATCAGGACTTCGGAGACAGCGAAGTATAAAAGAAACAAAAGACGATAAATGTGATGAATTCTTCCTCTTAGTCAGAAGTGGGCCAGTTTTGGCCAAGTGATGACAGGAAAACACCAAACATACTGGGCTGGACGGTGTTTCCATAGAAACAGACCTCATCCGAAAGGTCACTGTCAGAGGTTTTTCTCAGAGAGAGGCAGGAGGATTATGAAGACGTTTGTGAGGCGGGAAGGGGGTTCACACAAGAACAAAAAGCACTTTTATTATCCTTTTATGCATTCCCTCTTTCCCGACCAATATTCTAACAATAGTGAAAAAAAAAAAACTGTAGGATTTAAATAGCGCAATTACATGGCAGCAAATGGTGAGAGCCCCCACTCTTTTTTATTATTATTTCTTGCTTGTCTTTTGAAGTGAGGAATTGAAAAGGCAGAGTGGTGGACAGGCTGCGATGCCGGAGCTTTGTGTTCCGCTGCAGATACGTCGCCCGCCTGCCCCCTCAATCACTGGCAGCTCCTTCCTTCTCCCCTCCCCTCTCAAGTCATTTTAATTAAGTCCGTCTCACTGGCATGGTAGGCAAAGATAATTGGAGAGGCTTTTTGGATGCCATTTACTCAAAATGACGCCTGTTTTTTCCCATTCTTTCGCCTCCTTCACATCCGCCTCCCCAGCTCCAGCCCCTCATCTCCTGGCAAAAGAGTTACCTATCTCCCCTTGCCTTTCCCTTTTCAGCAGCGCTTCCATCTTATATTAAAAAAAACGCGAAATATGGATTAACCTCTTCTGTGTGGTGGAGGGGACGACTTCCTGTGAATTGCAAATTTTGGCCAACACCGCAATTCATTTGAAATGGCAAATCAGGCAAAGCAATTTACTGGAAATGAGGAGCTTCTTTGAACTTTCCCTTCCTTTGAAAAAAAAGTTAGTTTTTTTCTCACATCTGATTGGGGGGGGGCATCTGCCGTGGAATTCATATACAGAATATTCGCGCAGTAATGAAAAGTACAATTGTGGGAAACAAGAAGGGCTTTGATTAGCATCTTTATATGTCAGAATTTCAGGCCCATGAAATGCTTTTGGAAGTCTTGAGTGAATCAAAGATGTGACGTGCCGTATAGTAGTTCCATATGTTGGCCGCTGTTGCTGACGTGACACCAATAAAAAAGCCATGTTCTCTGATTTGCTGGCACAAGTTATGTTACAAAACAGTGCAAAACATGCCTATCAAGTACATTGCTTACACTGAAATGTAGCCATGTCAATGCTAATCCATGTTGCCGAGTAGCAATAGTGTCTGACTGGTCCCTCTATGGATTGTGTGGGATTTGTCAGTGTGTGTGAGTGTTAAGTGTGCACGTGGGGCTCCCCTCTATCAATCAGGTAGAGCCAGGGCCCGCTGCTGAAAGGGGCCTGCAGCGGGCCACCCAACCAGCCGGCGCTCTGGGGAGATCCAGTGTCCTTAGAGCAGTAATGCACTCCAGATGTCCCTTCCAGCCCAGAGAAAAGACAGAATGGAAACGCTTATAGCATAGCGGTTTGTCCAACGGTTTTGTATATTGTTAACGCACCTGCACTTTTTTTGTTTTATGATAAATGAAGGACATGACTAATGGGGACTTTTGGTCTCAGAGAAATTAGCGTCATCGTTTGTCATTTGGGTTTTCTTTGGCGGTTCTTACTCACTTTGTCCCTCGAGCACATATCCAGACACCGTCTCCCCAAGCTTTTCTAAATGGCTTTGTATGTCCACTCATACAGTCCTCAATGATCTTTCTTATTACCACTCATTTACATTTCCAAGTGGTCATAATCATTTAGAGTAATGGCTTGGATTGGTTCCATTTACCTGTGTAGAAACAGTCCAATGTTATTAACAGACGTATTGAGAAATGTCTTAGCTTTGACTGTCCTTTTGCTTATGTTTTAATAGCTTTTTTGGGGATTTTAGGATGGATGTGAAAGGGTGTTTCACTTTGATATTCATTGATTTTAGTTCACTGATCATCTTCCAGTCATGAGTTTCAGCAGTGTTCATCATTATGACAAAGTAACATCTGCAGATTTCAATACATGGTTTGATTACTCCTATTTCAAAATCAAAATTTTGGAATCACAGAAAGAAAGTAGTTATCACACATTTACTTTGTAAATTGTGCATGGTGAAATGAGTTTTAAATCCCTCGATTTCTTTTTTCAGCCCCAGTATATTGTGTCTGTTGATACCATTGGTACACACCAGATAATGATTCCTTGACAACAATTGGGAACAACTAAAAACAACAGGAAAAAAAAAAATCGAGACTAAAATAATAGAAATGTTCAGTATCACAAAATGGCTTCTTCCAGACAAAATATTAATTCTTTATCATTAATGACATTAACTTTTATGTCTATCATATTGACTATGATGTCACAGTGAAAATGTCTCGTCAGCTAACAGCAGTTACAGTCCGACCTCCCTCGAGTCTTTTAAGGGAACATTTTACATCTTTATAAGCTGTCAATATGCCTTTTACCCCTAATCTGACTCTCCAACAGAGGCATATAACAGACTGTCAAGTCAATATAAATGTTGATGGTGACAGCCCCAGCGTCTCCTCTCCTCCCGCTGCACATACCTCCACACTTCTCTCTGTACTGTTTCAGGAGGAAATTTAATATGGCTTTGTTTGGTGTTTTCAAGAATTCCACTCGGCGGCAGCTGGCTCTCCTTGCCCCCGACACTAAGACAAACACGGGCTGTCCGGCCAAGAGCAGCAAACAGCACCAGAGCTGGCCTCAATTATTTGCACTTTGCATTTGTGATGACTTCAAGCCAAGACTGCACGCTCCTGTTTGACTAGTTGTACACCTTCAGATAAAACACTTAATTTAAGCCTGATCTACTTTAAATATTGTACAGCCCTAGTACAATATTTAAAGTAGATCAGGCTTAAATGACGTGTTTAGTGAATGATGGGTTTCTGATTGCATTAGTGAGTTTGGGCATCATGGAATTTGATGTAGGAAGATATATAAATAGACTACTGTAGTTCGGCTGTTAGGTTGTGATGGGATGGGGTAGGGTTAGATGGTCCTGCTGCTGAGGTGGTGATGGAGGTAACTGCGATAGTTCTGGTTCTAAAAGGGTGGTGGTGATGATGTGGTGGAGAGGGAGATCGTTCTGTTGCCGGTGTGGTGATTTGGATACTGACCATGGTATGGAATAGATTAAGATGACTGGGGGAGAATGAGATGTTTCTGCTGCAGAGGTGGTGAATGGACAGAGAAGAGTGAGGTGGTTCTGTTGCTGATATGGTGGTGAAGGAGAGTGAGATGGCTGTAGAACGCTACTGTAATTTTAGTTTTTCTGAAGGTTCACAAAGAATGAGAGTTGACTCATTACAATGTAGAATAAGACTAATTTACTGTCAATGCTAAAAACAGTAGCTACATAGATGTTTGACGGTGGTGTGTTATTTAGTGAGAAGCTGAAGCACAGACAGATCTCCCAAAAAAGTTAATTTTCTCATCTCAACACTGCCATATTACTGTCATAATGTTGAGAAACGACGGTGCGTGGCTTATGAAAAATGAATCCAATATTTACTGTGGTGACTGTGGGGCAAAAGAATCATCATCAGTCATTGGACGCTCACTTCTCAAGGGCCCTGTTCAAACCTGGCAATAAGATGAGAATTTTTGTCATGTAGTTGTTTCGAGCTGTAGTCGTTAGGATTTGTCCTCTTGTGTCCACATTAAATTGAATTTCTCAACTAATATGCAAATAAACATGACACTCCTTATTAGCTACATTATGAATCACTACTAGTGTTCTATCAACAATACAGCTGCCCGTTTGTGGTGCCGTATTGGACTGTTTCTTCCAATTGTCTTCCACACAGCACATTATGCAAAGATGAAACTCTTTATGGTCCGCATAAACAAAGGGGGTCAAGCCTTTCAGCTGGTCCCAAGCCCAGATAAATGGAGAGGGTTGAGCCTTTGTACTGAAGGTCCACGCTTACAAAGAGGTTGTTGGAATAGGTGTGTGCATAAAACATACATTTAGAAATTTCATTAATGTACACAAATTTGCCATGTATTGTTGGTTTCAGATTTACATAGTGCTTTTACATATCTAATAAATTCTTCACCAGACAGTACTAGCAGTCTTTGTATTGGAAAAACAAAACAATTGGTAATTGGTAAAAGAAATCTACTACAGTCATTAATGGAAGCTTCTGTAAAATTACAATTTAGGTGTACATTTTTGAACCATCATTCAGTGACTGGGGCAACCTGTCAGGAGCACTGGGGGACCACATTGCGGAGTCTAGGGACCTAGCTGGAGGATTAGTCATAGATTGTGCATGTTTTTAGGTTGATTGGAGAACTCGGAGTACCAAGAACACATGGGGACAAACATACAAACCCCACACAGTCCTACTTTTCAAAAAGCTTCTGTGCAGCTTCTATCATAAAGGGAAAGGGAAGGCTTCTGGAAAAAAAAACACTCAAGTATTATAGCTTACCATTAACACCAAGTATGAAATATTACAAATGCTCAGATTTATATGATGCATTTTGCTGTACATTTTTACATCTCTTCCCCCACTCTTTACCATATATCCATAATAGTGTGAACTGTCATTCCCCCTCCAGCTCCTCTCTGTAGTCGGACATACCAGTGCGCTCAGTCATCCTCTGGTTCTGTCTGGGCCCGGAGCAGCTCTTTTTAAACAGACCCCCGCCAAGACAAACTCGACACCCCCCTCC
>JAVQKC010027139.1:0-19380 GCA_036025475.1 Philypnodon macrostomus | reverse complement strand
GGGACCCTGGACACACTTACTTTGGCAGAGAGCCATGAAACTTGGTACAGTGATTCTCCACAGTGTACCCAACATAAAATATTATTATGACCCCACCCTACAACAAACAGGAAGTCGGCCATTTTGGATTGAATTTGGGAGGTCAGCTATATTTGACAGCCTCCAACATGCACATACTTTGCCCGATTAGGCTCTAACCTGAAATACCGAATTACCCCTCGGCCCTGAACAAATCTGACCATTATGATGGCAGTTACCTCTATAGCGCCCCCTATAGAATGAAAAAAGAATGTAGTTTTAGGGAATTTTCTAAATTTGGCAAAAATATTCTAACAAACATCCAGACAAATCCAAAAAGTCAAATAGACCCTTCCCATGTTTATCATGGTTTGGGGGCGAGGCCTCTTAATTGCTCATTAACAATATTAAAACCCATAGAAATCACACCATGTCTGATTAAGGTGCCCATTGGTGACAGTTGTTGCAGACGTATGGGACAGCCGTATGGGGCCGTTTCGCCGATATGCCCCTTGCTGTCGGGGACGACAGCACAGGCCTAGTTCTGACCTATATTTATTCATATTTAGACCTGCAGTTTTAGTCTTTAGATTTAGATTTTTTGATTTAGCCCTAGTTTTAACAGAAGCCTCATATTCAAATTAACTGAAGTTTTACTTTGGTTAGAAATGCCTTAATCCTAAATGTCAAATGTTATAAACCGTATTGTTATTGCAATATTCAACATAACTCATATCTTGTTTGTGTTGTGGTTATTGTACAGCATATGAGGAGAAACTGGATCTTCTTTAATGTAGTTTTGGAAGCACTTGATTAAAACCTTCCCCCTGTGTGTGTGCATGTGTGCTTGCCTGCGTGTGCGTGTGCTTGTGCGTGTGAATGTGCGTGCCTGCATCTGTGTGCATGTGTGTGTGTGTGCATGCAGGGGTGTGTTTGTGTTTGTGTTTGTGTGTGTGCGTGCGTGCAGCGGTGTGTGTTTGTGTGTGTGTGCGTGCGTGCAGCGGTGTGTGTGCGAGTGTGCGGGGGTATATGTGTGTGGGGGTGTGCGTGTGACTGTGCGTATGTGAATAGAAGTTGTGCACATTGCCCTCATCACAATTTGATAATGAATGAAAACCAGGACCTTAATGCTTCAGAAAAGCCCAATAGAATTACAAGCTAAAGGACATTTACCAGATGCGTGTTCAGTCATTGATCCTATATTTTCTGAGATGAACTTTAATTTTATTTCCCATAACAACGCCTTCAATCTTTTGTTACACTTTATACGATGCATTTTATCTGACAGAAAAGCTTATTACCACATCTTGTCCTATCTGCAGCTTACGCCCATCTGGGACTGGTTTTAATACTGTGTTTCTCATTCACAGCACTGTCTACATGCTCCAGAGTGGCATATTCAAAATGCCTATGATGTGCCAGAATAAATTATTTTACAGTCCTTAAGAGGACACACAGTATTGACAAACATAGCCTTAGTCTGTGCTTTAGGAACAGTCTACATATAACAACTTCTGTTTGTGTATCAAACGTAGATGGAGAAGCAGTTTAATAAGCTTCTACCGTTTCAGGTCATTCATTAAAGGGCCCCATTATGCTAACTTGACTGTTTTCCCTCAAAAATATATCCCGAGTTCTTTTATATATAATCCTCTATGCTGAGGCCTTGACCTTCTCAGGTGCTAAAAAGTATTGCTTTAACTTTTCAAGATAAGTGGAGCAACACTACCCTCATTGACTGATGTACGGTGGCCCCTCAGGCTCACAACAACAACACAATAAAAAACGCAAATAGAAAATCGCAACAAAACAAATACAGAAAATGCAACACAATAACCACAACACAAACAAATTAGCTGCAACACAATATCACACAACACAAATGAATCCACTACAAAACAAAACAAAAACTATAAACGCTACAAAACAATTCACAACGCAAACAAATAAGCTACAACAAAATTAAGTAGCCACAACGGATGTCAGACTGTTTTTGTGGATGGACATGCGGGTCAGTTGCCAGTGGATGGATGCGTTTCAAATGCTTTATGGTTTATTATTTTATTATATTATTTAATTTTATTTGTATTTTATTATTTAATTCTATTTGTATTTTATTATTTTATTAAATTTTTATTTTATTATTTTATTATATTTTTTTTATTTTATTTTTATATTGTGGGTAATGCTGCTTTGGCTGTGGTTCATCTTTTACTTTAAGGGGCTTTGATGCAGAAGAGTCAAAATGCTCACTGCTCAAAGTTTTCTCCCTCGATTGGCAATTCTCTGGTCTATTGACAAAACTGTACAACACATGAATTAACATTTCTGTAACATACACAATACACACATTAGCTATAGTAGGATTACATTAGTATCTCGTTATTTGCTTTTGCTGCTGTTTTGTGTATTTTGAGAGGACAACGTGAGAAATATTTTTATACTAGTATACTAATAATTTATCAGTGAGAACAATTAGGAAAAAGGTTTGGAACGTGATAAAATACTATCATAAACATGACAGGCTTACTCAAAAAGACATTCTGTTATGAGGCACAGAACGTACAATAACAATTACTTACATTGTGATATACAAAGTAAAAAAAAAAACATGCACTTATAATCAATATAATAAGAGAAACATTGCATATATGTATTCATCTGGCCATGTGCAGTTCAACAAATCCATACCAAAGGACTATTCTTTTGTGATCTCTGTTCTGGTGGGATTGCTGCTTCATTCATCACAGACAGAAGTTGGGGTGCAGGTCTTTACTGCCTGGCCTTGGGAGCCTCCTACTGGGCAACTACTTTCACTCAACCTGTTGCAACAGCCAGACAATGACCATCCTTCACTGTCACCCATCCATTCTACTTCAGGATAAAGTAGAAGATGTGGGGACAGGTATTGCACACCTAGACATGATCCTTCTTCTCTAGCTCAGTAGGTGTCATAGATGGGTGAAGACCATTCCTCCAGAGACCAGAGAGACTTTACTTTGTGTATGTTTACATCAGTAGCTCAAGATCTGTCCACATTCTTCCTTCAGTCATGAAACCGGGAGGTTCCCTTCTCTATGAACATACACCTACAATGAAACACAATCATACATTCATTAATGTGAAATAAAAAAATACATGCTTGTTACATACCAAAGGGAGGTGGCTACAACAGAAAGCATGCAAGGAGCAGGTCACCATCATAGCTCTCTGCAGTTGCATCAGGAGAAGACAAACTGCTGCTCGGGACATGCAGCTGTCTCTGAGCCTCCGAGCAGACACCTGAGTATGTTCTTCAACAGAACTGAGCAGGTCTCAGTAAATCTTACCTGTGCAGACAGATAATAATACAAGTACACTGTAGTTAGAACAGGGATATGAAACTTGGTAAATGTATTCATGTCCATTCAGACATGTTAGTCTGATGTAGTGTAAACATCAATATTTAAGGTACAAATAATATTTATATATTGTTTTATAAATGTGAAACTTACAACACACATTTTGTCCTTGGCTCATGTTCACATCCAGAAACTAACCTTGCTTGCTTTCACGTTTTATGGAAAACCAATATAACAAAAAGGCGAGTGGAGTAGGTGAGTGAATCACAGAGCTAATAAAATATGTATACATATGTTAATTTAACCATTTTATAGCCTATTTTATTTCAAGAGACGTTTGTTTTAACAGAAATGTAATTTGTAAAAACAAGCACATTAGAACTAAACTAAGCTTACAATGTCTGGTTGGTGTTTTTAACATCACAAAACGTGATAAATGCTCTGGATGAGAAAAAGCCCAAACTGATTCAGTTCTACCCTAGACAACGGCAAAAATAAATCCTCCCAATTCAACCGCATTGTTTACATACTGGATGTGGGCCCGGGCTTGTACTTTCGTCCCTAATAGAGATTTAAAAGTTAGTCCAGCTAGCATTTGAGCTCTCTCTTGGACACCACCGCGGCTGATGGCTGCAGTTCATGCTGTCCGATTGTAGTTACCGGGTAATTACACATTTTTCACCTTCAGGGCCACTGTACTGATGTAGAAAAGTGGGTGTGGTCTGCTGAAGGAAAGAAGGCTTTAAAAAGAAAACACTGAAAAAAAAAAACAATAAAATGTAAAATCATAATTTTATGGCAAACATTTTTTTTTAATTCACAAAAGCTTAATAAAGATAACAATTTCCTTTAATGATCCTTGTTTTATCACACGTTGGCGTAGTGTCTCAGTACATTACTTTTCTGTAAGAGAACCTTTCTTTTTGATGCTGCATTATCTTATAGACTACATTAAATACAGCCTACTGTATATTCATAAAGCCTACAAATAAACTAAAAAAGACTCCAAGCTTACTCTATAACATATTTTATTCTAACCTAATGTAATGATGCAGGGATGTGTGTGCATGGGTTTGTCTGATTGCTCAGCTGATCGGAGAATAATCAGTGAATGTTGCTTTTGTACACTGTGCTGTATCGGACTATATACTATATAATTAATGTAACAAAAATGTATGTCTTTTCTGCAACTTTTTTCCAAAATGTCTCTAAGCCTCACCCAGAAAGTGTTATCAGCCCATCACCTCTAATGGGAACAAAAGGTCAGTGCTTAATTATTCATCCAGGATGTCAAACAATGCTTGCAGGGTGTTATTTAGGGTGTGGGGAGATCCTTAAATAATTCATGGTGAGGAGGATACTCTTTCTGTGAAAATCAGCAGCATAGGTTCAGATCCACAACCGTATCTCCGTTTGGGACGCCCCAGTGTCATTCATGCCTGACCTTGACTGTCACTCTTTCACCAACACTAGAGGTGACATGTTATAACCCCGTCTCAAGACCTTCTCAGACTGGAAGGTTACAGCAGTGTTTTCAGACATGGAAGCAGAAAAGTTTGGAAGAATGCATTTAAAAAACAATTACAACTAATTTTATTTACAGGAAATCTTGACAAACAAATGTAAGTGTAACCTGACCACGTGCACATAGACTGCAGAAGGATCTCTCGTGAGGTTAATGTATTTATACATGTTCCCTGACGTATAAATTATAATCTAGACTGTCTCATAACTTTGCAGCAGAGGGATGCTTCCTCAAAACTGAAAGTATTGGCTATGACCAACAACAGCAGGCACATACTGTCCATATAAAGTGAGAAAATAGCCAAATAAAAGACTAAACACTATTGGAAACAAATTTGCTCCATAAAAAATCACACTATGGCGTTATTAAGATGTACAATATTGTTCATATTGCCATATGGAAATAAAAGTTACAAAGTGTGCTTTAAAGAGCATTATAATAATAACATTAGTAGAGGTAAAACGTCAAGTACAATGTATTCAAAAGTTACTCGAGTAATAGTAACTGGTTACTAATAGGGAAATTGGTGCCGGTCCAGGCCCAGAAGCTTGATCGGTGGTTTAATAAATGAAACCAATACTGGAGCAATATAATTTATTATACTTTATCCTAATAATGAACATATTATATTAATTATAATAATTTTTAATAATAAAATTACATTGCAAATTAAATTATATTTAATAATTTGTAACTCACAAATTGCAAAAGTAATACAAATTTTGAGAGTCATCTTGGCCATTTTAGGTTTATTCTTTCTGATAATACAAAGGAAAGAAATGTCTATGCCTTTAGTTTTTGCATTAATATCGGTGAATATCTGGGATCGATCCATCCACAAAGCTCAGATATCGGGATCGGTATCAGAACTGAAAAAGCTAGATCGGTGCATCTAGTTACTACCATAACTTTGGTGTTTTCAGCGACAGAGATTTGAGAGTTCAGATCTGCCTGGAAAGCCCATATTATACAATACTAGTGAAATGCTGTTTGATGAGTTTAAGACTGAATCTGAGAAGGCCATATAAAGTCTCACCGTGTGTTGTGAGATGGCTCTGGGCATGTTTGAACTGCACTAAACCACTCATCTCTAAATGTACTCTAAATTGTACACTTTTGGCTAGGGATGCCGATCTTACTTTTCTTGGCTGATACCGATGCCGATACTTCAATTACCAATTTGGCTGATACTGATTCCGATACCGATATTTTGTAACCATGTTTTAGTAAGCTATGTTTACTAAGAAATCATCATAGAAATAACTGCTACTACTTTTGACCTTTGTGCTGTCTTCTGATGATGGCAGTATATTACTTGATTACTTACTGCACAATGAGATATTCTGCATATAGAGGAATGTTGTGGTACGCTAGCCATGTCTATTGCTACTAATGGTATTTTCCTAAAGTGTTAAGATGTTTACTGTAGCTGAAGAGGCCAGAGCAGATAGTAATGCTATTATAGTCCATTTTGGATGATATAGCAGTCACTTCCACGAGCCAAACGCTAATCTTGTTACATGTTGTAGGAAAAAAATACAAACAGACAGACAATAAACAGACAACTCATAAAACAGTGAACTGGGGTTTAAAGGTATATCCTTGCACAAGGGCAGAAAAACAGGCTTGCACGTTTATTGCCATGTGATCCTATACTGTACAGTCAACTGATTTACCATTTCCAATATACTGAACTAAAGATTTCTCATGATTCAACTGATGTAACGCTTGAAACAGTCAGTTATGGTCCTAACAGGTGTACATTTCAATTGCATTTTTTAAAAATAATTTGCAAAGTAATACATTCGACAAGTCATTTTTTGTTCACTATTCACATCAGTTTTGTGCGGTGGCCGAGAAGGGTCACGCAAATACAATAACCAAAACACAATTCTAATAATTGCAATGTATTTATGTTGCAGTTATTGGAATTGTGTTGTGACTATTTGCGTGACCCTTCTCGGCCTCTGTAGTTTTGCGTATATAATGCTAACATGTCACCATTATACCCACTGGGAAATGATTACTAAAAATCAAGTTCACTTGCTCTGTTTTTTCTTGGGTTGCTGGAGAAGATAATGGGTATCTTGGGAACAGCACACAGCTTGTAAATTGGCGGGACATGCTAAGTGAAATTTACAGATGTTATTATCTGTAAATTATATCAATCGCCTGCTGAGACCACTGTCCACTAGAGATATAGAAGATGCTGAACGAAGTGTATTGAGAGCAAACTTACAGATGATCTATCTAACTTCGTCATTATTGGCTTCTGTCTTTTTCATTTTTAGTCTCATGGAATAAACCTGGTTCTAATGTGTTTAAGTTGTTGTTATAAGTCTTCTTTGCTGAGAGCTGTGTGCGTCATTGTGGGTGGTTCACACCTTCTGCTACTCTTCCTCTCACTATACAATATGTAGGAACTAAAACTCGACTAGAAGCTTTTGGAAACACTTCTCTGTTATGTAAAAATACAAACAAATTTGACTAATCTAAATAAAAATACGTCTGTTTTACCTTCACAATTGCTTTGTGCCTTAGCAACTTTGGCTGCTGGAAACCATAAATCAATTGGATTCTCCATACACCTGTGCTCACCCTTCACCCTGTTACAGATGTGTTTCTTCTACTATAAAATTATATTATTTTTGTGATCATAAAAATGTAAAATAAATAGACTCTAGTAAATTTGTCAGTTTTTTTTATAACCCTGTTTGCTAGACATGCTCCTATTGCCCTGCATGAAAAAATCTGCCATCTCCACCCATGTAGACTTTTATTAAACCAGCCTCTACCTCTAGGATAGATTAATATTCACTTTGACAATGTTCCTGCACATATTTGGTCCCAGCTTGCCAAAACACTTTTACCTGTATTATCTCACCTCATATGCACCTTCATGTATTATGTTGATACACACTACATCTAACTAGATTGCCAAATGTTTATTGTTAACTAATCACAGATTTCACCTCGGTAATTACACCCACATGCCTAAAAGAAAAAACAATCTGTTTTTGTTGCTGTATGATTAAACACGAACCAAGGGCAGTTGGTTGCTCATTCAATTAGTGTTTCATTTACCACATTTAATTACCCACAATCCTCTGCCCTTCTTGACCCTGCAGGAAACCTCATATTACTAATGAGCACTTTTACGGATTAGCTGCCTGGGAAATTATGTTGGTGTCACTTTCCCATCACCTGTGGCCCACTCAGGATGGGAGGACGTAGGGATTCAAAATGTGTTTGACTATAGACCCTTTAAATGTTTGTCAGATGGAATGTTCAATGTTCGGGAATGGAGGCGACTGGAGCAAAAGTGAGTTTACTTCACAAAAAAAAGTCTGTTTGTGTTGAGGGAGCGAATAATTCTGAGAAATCTATCTATCTATCTATCTGTCTATCTATCTATCTATCTATCTATCTATCTATCTATCTATCTATCTGTCTATCTGTCTGTCTGTCTGTCTGTCTGTCCGTCTGTCCGTCCGTCCGTCCGTCCGTCCGTCTGTCTATCTATCTATCTATCAAGTCAATGGGCTTATGTCAGAAAAGTAAGATACTGAAATCAGAGACAAAAGGTGGCATCGTTTTAGAAAATATGTGAGTCCACACAGGTTCACGCAGCTACACTGAAACGCTGTAGTGTGTATGCCCGGCCCGTTGGTGGCGCTGTGAAACGAAAACACTGGGCAAGAGCGAGAAGGGGTACAACATTATCATTTCAGAAAAGAGGCGTGTTGCTCGTGAACATGGAAACGCAGAACCGCCTAAACTCGTCTCCGTGTGGACAGAGCCTTACTCACTTTGCATTTAGTGACACAAATAAACACTAAAAAACACAAATATATTTCCCATAAGCCACTCTTTTGTTTGTATAATAACAGTAATAGTCATAGTTGTGTGTAACATGTCTACGCTGCCTTTTTCTGTGTTTCTGTAAGATTCTAGTTTGGCTCTTGAGATCTGGCCCACCACTTCTACACCTGGCTTGTGAACACACACTTCACTACCCAGTCTCTTTTTTCTTTGGGAAATCAAACCAACACTTTTTTTACTGGCTGCCTACATGTTTTATGATTGTCCCAATGTTAGAACTTCTTAAAACAGGCAGATTCTTTGTAGAAATATTTGTGTGCGTAGTGTACCTGACCGATGTGTCCACTTGTTTGCTGCTGACTTATTAACTTGAAAAGACAACTACATGAAAGATGTGCAGGAGAAATATCAAACGGATTCAAAAGTTTGTTGGGATAGCTGCTATTCTGAAACTATTGATTGCTGTCTGAAAATGGCCAGTGGAAAGTCTGACATTACACAAAGGAGAGGAGAAAAGAGTAAAGGTCAACACAGAGTAACAAGGGTAAAGCCTGTGGTTTTGGCAAATTGTGGAAGATAGTGTATATTAGATGTGGCCAATTTACATACATGTTTAAAGATCATTAACCTCTTATTCAATACATTTTCACCATATACATTTTATATGATTTTTATATATAATTGTATGTGCTATAAGTAGTTAAAAAATTATTTACTTCAATACACAATGCATTGTTTTTCTTTGGGCAAAGGCTTACCTGTCACAATTTTACATTACTCTTTTGTGGTTGACAGAAAATACCATCCATCCATCCATCCATTTTCTTCCGCTTGTCCGAAACCGGGTCACGGAGGCGGCAGTCTAAGCAGGGAACTCCCGCCTTCAACCACCGCCCGAACCACATTGCACCAGCCAGAAAATACCTATGTTAAAAAAAAATCTAAACGCAAAAATATAGTGACCCTTTATTGTTTGTGGAATCATAAAACATGTGTTTCTCTTATCTCATCAAGTGTCAGAGGAATTTCACATTGAGTTCAGTTTGGCAAATTCTGTTTCATTTTACGATACTTGTCTTTACTGCATAGATTTAGGTGAGATGTATTTATTGCAGGTACAGTAATGAGTCTGATTTACACACAGCTGTTTACTCCTGTGAATATTAAACTCCATTAATCAAAGCTCAACTAATCCCAGTGTGCTTCTTCTTCCCTTACCTGAAAATGAGTGAGGGGCAGGGGATAAAACTGTCTTTTGAAAAGCAATAGTACTTAATGCCGGTCCACTTTACCTGACCTACTCTTTGACCTTCAACTTTATGGACTGAAGCATTCTTCTATTTTCTTCTTCAAAGCTGTAGCAAATTCTTCTCATAATCAGCCTGAAATACTAATGGTAATAGTAACACTTTGTAAAAACTACACTATTAAGCATTAGTTAAGGATTGATAATCAGTTTATTGCTAATTACAAGCATTACTTCCTAAGTAATAACCTTGTGCAATCAAAGTCTCTATAAATAGTTTTTTCATTAAATTACTACCTATTCATTTTTTATTGACACTATTACTGCTGGTGAGCTATTCTCGTTCTTAATATCTAATCAGATGTTTATTTTTCCTATTTGTATTTTATTTACTGGGAGAGTAATGGTTCATTTATGTATTTAAGATTCTGTGACAATGCTGTATATTCATTGATGCACATAATTTATGCTTCGTGGCTAATATTGTTTCTACAGATGTGCGTGCCTTTGGGAGAGGGGCTATTTTATACTGCCTGAGTAAGAATCTAATTTGAATAAGTGAATTGAGCAAATCTGTTACTACAGCAGCATACTTACACTGGGGAGTCCATTATTATATATTATAATGATTACTGTGCAGCTTTCGGAAAAAACAGACAAAATGCAACATGCTAATATAATATAATATAATATAATATATTTTCACAACACAACTTTGCTGACATAACTGAAGTGGTGAATATTTTTGCAGGTTATTTAAGAATGGTTTTTAAAATAATATTTTGAAACTTGATGTGTGTGGGTAATTTTTACATACCATGTTATTATATAGTTAAAAATATATGAGTGTATTAGGAGGTAGAAATGTCATCAGTAGTCAGGTTCGGAAGTGTATGGATTTTTCAGCATGTGTCCCAATGGTAATCCACAGTAATGCAGCTCCATGTTCTGCATATACAATGGTCTGAGCAAATGTAAACGTCACTGCTGGGTTATTTACTCATTCACCACATCTATGTCTGTATCTGCTGTGGCTTACTGTTCTTTTTATTTTATATATTATAAAATATTTTATTACTGGAACATGGACTGTCATGCCTGAAATGCCTGAAATGTCTGCAACAAGCAACACGTATTATACATTTGATACTTTTTTGTAAATGTCTTTTATGAGCATAACATACACAGCATAGAGGACAGGTGTGGCACTTGGCAGTGGTGATGTCCCTTTGAATAGTGAGTATAGCACATCCGTGCTCATGCTCAGTGCTGGGATGTCTCCTGGGATGTTTGGTGTGTGTGAAGCTGGTGTGTAGGCATCGTGACTGACACAAGATATCAACACTTAAGCCTGTCAAACCCTTACCCTAATGGAATAAAACCATGTTTATTGTTCACTGTATCAGCAGGAGTGGCCAGTGAGTAAGTGCCTTTATCACATCAGCATTGGCCTGATGTGATGCAAAGTAAAAGTTTTTCCTGCGTCTGAAGTAGAGACTGAAGAGTGAATTCATCAGTGATTTTTAGACAAAGCCAAAGCTTCACCAGCTGTGTCACAGCGTGGCACCCTGTTGCATAACAACATTGGTCCATAATCTTGATTAAATTTGATACTTTATACTTTATACATGTAGTTTAAAGAACAGACCTATAGAATATGTGTTGGAGTCATTTGTACGGTGGCCCAGAAGGGCAAAACACAAATTGAAAATGTGAAAGCGCTTTTGTTTTTTGAGTGCGTCCTTCTGAAATTGTGAAAGTGCTTTTGTTTGTTGTATGCACACTTCTGAAGTTGTGAGAGCGCTTTGATTTTGAGTGCGCGCTTCTGAAATTTGTGTATGTGTTTTGTCCTTCAGGGCCACTGTACATTTGAGATGATAGGCAGTATTTTATCTTTGAATTGAAATGTATAAAACAAAATAATGGGAATGCACCTGCTTAGAGTGAAGTAGTTTTATTTGAAATTGTCTGATAAACCACATGACTCTGAGGTTTTGGGTCAGAATCAGAGCTTGACATTAGCATTAGCACACTAGCCAAATGCAAATGCTTATTGGGACTAGTAAGACATTCACTATCACTAGCCACTTTGTCCAGTTGTATTTTAGACAGACATTTTAACTATTGAGCCTGACTTTATCCAGCTGTACCTAAAATGTAATTTAGAACGTATAGTGATAACTCATAATCATACACTCATCATAGCAGATAAACACCACTGAAACAACATTTAAGAGATCTCACATCACAACCAAAAATATACAATGGCAAAACCTTTCTCATATGCAAAAATAAATTAAGTGTGGCTAGTAAAATACTTAATTGGCTAGTATTTTTTGAAGTAGAAAATAGAAGCCAGAATCACTAAGGGTTGAAAGGGTTCCTCACCAGCTCAGCTCGACCTGCTGTTTACCCCCAGGTCAGAACAGTCACACTTATTTGTCACAAGGACAGAGGTGACATGGTTAGGTCTATTCAGGGAGCTATACTTGTCTTACATCCAAACAAACAGATGACTTTGATGACATACTTCGTAACAGTTCACCTGCTCTCTCAAGGTTACCGTGATACCACACATTAAGGAGCGCGGGTGGATGTGACATTAGCAGTGGAGAAATAATAAACAGAATAACCCGAAGTTGCGTTTGGCTGTATGATGTGCCTTTTATTTAACAATGAAAGTAATCCCGGACAGTCCCCCGCAAGGACCCGCTTCACAAACTTCCCTAACACTTCCCCTAAAAAACCCCTAAAACAGACATGACCCAATAGCCACAGTTCAGTTTATAGTTTGGTGATGAAGGCGTAGGCTTTACTCACGATCCACGCATCATCGCTCCAGTCCGCCCGGCAATCAATACCGTGTCTGAGAGTCCTCCAGTGGCAAAGTTAATCCAAAGCAAAAACAAAGTGTATTCCTTTTGGCTAGCTCTGTAGCAAGGGAAGCACCGGCAGGTACCCGGGCCCCCCCACATGCGCATCCAAAGAAACAACCCACTAAGACGCACAACACACTTCTTTCGTTGACCATTTAGGATCCATGTTCATACATAAAAGGATCAAGGCAAAGCTATTTCTCACCTGCTGAACCACCCAGAGCCGGGTAAACAGAAATTACGTCAGTCGACCAGTAATGGACCTATGTGGCCTTTCCAACTTTTTGTGTGTGACTTTTGCTAGTAATGCCACATTCATTTTGAAACCTCAAACCTCAAAAGTCTCTAGCTAATCTAACATCAACAACATATGTGCATCCAGGTCAAGATCAATACATTTGCAACTTATGGATGTTCATTTAATGTTAAACACTTTTCAACCCTAGAGCAGCGGTAACTAGAACTAGAACACTGAGTTTCACTACATTGCACCATCTGACTTTTAGGAGCAGGTCTATTGTATAAATGACTTCCTTTGTCTGTGTCTATATTCTGGTGGAGGGTGCCCTTATTGAAAATGAAACAAACATTATACAAGTGTTTATTTTGTTTATGAGCATAACATACAAAACTTTGCGCCCTCACTTACTTTACCCACACTTCACTGTCACTGCCTCCTCACCTTCTATTGCTTCCATTCACTTACGGCATGTCTCTCTCTCTCCTTCATCTCCAGGTGTGTGTGACTTCCTCCAGACCTTTTTTCACATTACCCCTGTCCCGAGTTGAAGACCATGGTGTGGGTAAAATGGCGGATGGCCCTGGGCTCTTTGTTTGCCTGGAGGCGGAGGTGGCCCTGTTCTCTGTGGTTCCTGCTGCTCTTCACAGCTGGGACTTTAATTGTCTTCTTCCACCAGCAGGACCTGTCCGAGACCATCCAGCAGCAAGGCCCAGGTGAGTCTTCAAATGCATTTTTATTCCTATTGTAGAGAAACTGCATTTAATCTAAAGGAACATGTCAATAGGTAGACACTGTATACCAAGCAAGTTCAGTTGCTATAGCCTATTAGTTTCCATATTTGACATTTTGTGAATTCAGAAGTGGTCTGCTGCTGTCCTTGGATGTAAGAATTTCTACTAATGGTCAGTTGGTAGCCATATTGCTCAAATAAGAGAAATATGAGAAACTGCAGTTATACACAATATGTAAATACCATATGGCAGCAGAAATGTATGAGGTCAAATACATATGGTAAACATAAACATACTCAAGTCTATTTCAGTACCATGGCCAGTTCAATTCTAGCACATACTTGTTTTTTACCCAGAAGACTCAAGTACATTTTTTTCTTAATTCAGCGGTCTTCAGACTTTTTGGGTAAGAACAATACATATCTTTTTCTTTACTCCTAATGCAAAGATGCCCTGGCCCCTTGTCCACTTCAGTACAATTCAGCATGTTCTGCATTTTGGAGACTGAACCATAAGTAGATGTTCTCCCTTTATCAACTTGAAGCAGTTCCTGGCTATCTAGACTATAGGCTTTTTATACAGTAAGTCTAAATCTATAAACCAGGCTTTTATTGAGACACTACTGTTAGTGACTGTTTGCACTTTTGTGAACTTTTTATCTACTGCTTGTCTTTATGTGCTTTAAGTTACTCCATTGCTGAATTTCCCAGAGGCATAGTATACATTGATTTCTATGTAAATTCCTACCGCTGTGTTGTCTATGGCCTATACGCTACAAGCAGTAATGAAATAATAGTGATTATGTTAGTTAGACTTAACTGCTTTTCTAGTTTCATGATTGAGTTTATAGTCTACTTTTTGTTAGCTTGCATGTAAACACTGGGCTTTTCTTTGCAGGGCTGTATACAAAACTTGAGAATAATGAGGTTGAATAATGAGATTTTCAGGGTGACTGAGGATGTTACAGATTTCATAAAAGGACTAGGTGTTTCAATCCCAAGTGATTTAGTTTGGTGCTAGTTTTCCACCTTTGTTGGAGGACCTAATTCTCTGAAACAAGTCCCTCTTTGAGCTGGAACAATGATTGTAAGGAGACAAAGTTGTTAGATTAGATGAGGGGAAAAGTCAGGACGAGGCAGAGACAAGGAGTGGAGTTCTATGCTGGAAAGAGCCTCTCTCCCACTGGACTGTTTCTCTACCTCCCCCTACTCCCCCACCTCCCTTTATGAGAAGAGGGAACTACTGTAGATGCTAGATTTCAGATTAGGACTAGGTGTTTCAATCCTACATTAAAAGCGAATATATCATAAAGACGCCGAAATGGATTGATTTTGATACTTCTACAATGAATAATAATTGATTAATTAACTAATTAATGGCTTGGAGAACTTTAAGTGAGCCATTAATGAGCATAAACAAAATCTCATGAATATTGGCACAGTGATCCGGGCAATTGTATATTTATTATACATAGGCAAATTAAAGAGGTCAAATAAAAAAGGAATGCCTCAATAGCGCCCCCATGTTTATGACCTCTATGGGACCCTGGACATACTTACTTTGGCAGAGAGCAATGAAACTTGGTACAGTGATTCTCCACAGTGTACCCAACATAAAATATTATTATGGCCCCGCCCTACAACAAACAGGAAGTCGGCCATTTTGGATTGAAATCCAAAGTCAGGTTTATCTGACAGCCTCTAACTTGCACATACTTTGCCCGATTAGGCTCAAACCTGAAACACCTAATTACTCTGCAGCCCTGAACATGTCTGACCAATATGATGGCAATTTCCTCTATAGCGCCCCCATAGACTGAAAGAAGAATGCAGTTTGAGGGAAATTCTTTACAAACATCCAGACAAATCAAAAAAGTCAAACAGACCCTCAAAAAGACCCCGCCCCTAAATAGGTTTGGGGATGGGGCCTCTTAATTGCTCATTTCAATAAAAAAAACCCTTAGAAATCACACATGTCAAATTAAGGTGCCCATTAATGCCAGTTGTGGCAGACGTATGGGGGCATTTTGCCAATATACACCTTGCTGTCGGGGACGACAGCGTGGGCCTAGTTAAATTTAATATGGTACTTAAAAAAGCACCAAATACAGAGGCCACCTGCCCATGTTCGCCTCGAGCCCCACCTTAATCAGACATTGTATGGTTTCTGAGGGTTTTTATATGGTTAATGAGCAATTAAGAGGCCCGCCCCAAAACTATGACAAACATTTTTGATTTTTTTGGATGTTTGTGAAGGATGTTTTTGCAAAATTAGGGGGTGCTATAGAGATAACCATGTAGCATCTTATCGGTCAGATGTGTTCAAGGATATGTAACTGTGCATAAAATTTGAAAGTGATCTATCAATTTCATATCAATATATCAACGATATCAATCGTTTTTTAATCGACTTCACATGTTGGACTTGCGGACGTGGACGGACGTGATTCCAACTCGTTTCAACGATAGAATAATACATAGAAATGGGGAACTCTGACCATTTGTCACGGGACAACAGAATGAGCCAGTCTCAAGAGTCCCTAAGGGGTCAAAAAAGCATATTGTAAATATAGATTTCATAACAATACAATCTACCTTAACCTAGTGAAAAAACATTAACAAAAATATTAACTATTTGCACAAGCTATAAACTACAATATTAAAAACAGTATAGTAATATTTACACTAATAATGAAGTGCTTCTCATTATGTGGGTCCAGCCTTTTGTCATGATCAGCCGACAGCCAATCAGATGACAGAGATGCCCTGGCCCTGAGTCTTGGTCCAGGACTTAAGCGATGAAAGGGTCCCATTGTGCTCATGTGAATGTCCTGTGCTTCAGAAGAGATCTCATGAACAAACTGATCGGGGCTGACTGACTGGAATGTGGCTTATTTCGGAGACGATATGTGTCACTCACTGCTCTAATTGTGGTTAATGCTTCAATGAGTCAGGATCTTAGTCATTTAGAGCTTTTGAGTAAATTCCACATTGTGACAAAAGGTTTAATTAAATATAAGTATAGGATTTTGTGTAATTAAGGAAAATGTATTAATGTTATAGTTTATGAATAGTTGCATAGATAGAGGTGCCTGGTTGAGGGATTGTCCACTTCTGTTGATGATAAAAATATGTAATACAGTTTGGGAAAAAATATACAGAATTTTGACTTTCCATTGCCATGTAATCATTAGTAAATTGTTAGTAAAATTTAAGTTATTAAGACCAAATTGTAAATATTGGCTTATCCTTACCATGTGCAGCTATATGAACAAGGAACATGTTCACATATCTGCACATGGTAGATAGGGGCAAAAATAGCTAGCATTCTTTTCTATGTAGGCTCACTGGCCACTTTATTAGGTACACACGTGCACCTCCTAAGTATATATACAACAATTAAGGTCTCAGTGTCAATTCTAAATGAGCTCAGTCAGGCAAACCTTTTTTTAATCACACAAACATACTGAATACTAATTGTACCCACTGCACACTGGACTATTCAGTGATTAAGGGGTTAAAGAGTGGTTGGCCATTGTGTATCTAGTCTCCTCTAACATAATCTATGGTCATCAATACAGGCCTTGTTACTTTTCATTCAGTTTGCCCTTTCTTTCCTTAATAGTGGGTAGTATGTAGGCTTACCGTTCATTACAGTCTTCAGCATGTAAGTGTAGCCCGAACATGTTCAAAGATGGTTTATGAGTTTTAAATTGTAGCCCGGACTAAAACTCGCCTGTTGTTTCTTTTTTCCCCCCTTTTCTCGCTTTGCCTTACGGAGCCGTTGTCCCCTTTTATCGGGGAACAGAGCGGCCCTCAGAGCGGCCCTCCCCTCCATCAATCTCTGTCATAAATCTGTCAGGCTCAAAGAAAGGGAACTGCTGAATACACATTTGTCAGCAATTAATCTAACCTCTATTACCACACTCGGATATTGTGTCCTCTATACGCAACAACAATAAGGCACTTGAGCACTGGGACGTCAAAGAATTATTTGGCAATTCGGTAATTTCCCGGATTTATAATTTATGCTTGAATGTATGTAATTCATGTAATGTTTTGGAGAGAATTCTTAGCGCTTCATGTTACGCTATAGACTCTTTTCTGGGCCCTGATACATTTTAAATAGATGAAATAGCATTAGCCACTGAAAATTGGAAGTTGAGTATAAACAAGGTTTTGGCGAATGGCAACGAACGGACTGTGTACACAATATTAGAGTTAATTTCATTTTTATAAAACAATGGCAAACCCCAATAGTTTGTCAATATGTGCCTCAATTTAGTATGTTCACTTTGATGAATGTATTATATGTTATAAAACTGGTGCAGTGAAGGGCTTTACAATAGGCCACATGAGATTTTTGAAATAGCCAAAACTATAATATCTTGTATCAAAATATTTGCCATTTTGTCAAAACTAATCACGGCTTTGTGGTATGACTATTTAAAACAGTTTGACCAGGGAGAAAGCTAGTATAGACCATTGTATTCAGATGTATACGTAATGCAGTTCAACTAAAAGTGAAGTCCTATAATGTTCTGCATGTTTTCTCTTATATGATATGATATTATCTTATATATATAGTTTAAATTAGAAAATAGTTTAAATTGTCGTATACTGCATTCATATAGGGTACTGTTGGAGATCGTATGCCGAAAGAGTGCGTTATTAATTGAACAGTGGCGGGCTAATGCTGACAGTGCTTTTGGGAAACTATGCTACCTTTCCTGTTATTTTCTCTTTCCTGTTTGGAATTTCTAGCTTTGTGTTATTATCAATCACGTTTACAGATATCATAATCTATCTAGGGCTGGACAATATTAGAAAAAAACATGCAAAATGTGATGACTATATTGAATACTGGTATAATTGAAGATAGTAAAGTAACAGTAAAGGTTTGATACAAGGCACTGACACAAACGAACTCTTACTCTTTGAACTAACTAAATCTAACTAAAGTTAGATTTGGTCATAACCAGTGGTGGGCAATATGGTAAACTATTATATTCAATATGCATCCAATTCAGAGTTCCTCACTATTTATTTATTTATTTTATTACTTTTTTAGATGAAATAAAAAATAGAGCATAGTAAATGATTGCACTGTCGCACGATTCAATAACCTTCATCGTCATTACTTCACAATTGATTTTTTTTTTTTACTTCCATATCACTCCCTTACTACAAATTGAATGTACCGTACATCCAATTCAGTGTTCAGCATAAAACTGATCACTATTTATTAAACTTTTTTGACCCTTTGCATGGTTACAGTAAAAATCCCAGTGAAGAATAGAGTAAATAATCCCAGATTAGCAGAACTTCATATCATAATTCAATCTTTTATTGCCATATAGCACACCCCTAGTCATAACATGAATTTAATTAACTCCAGAAATGTACTACTACTATATTTTGACTGTATACATTTCTGTGTATACTGTATTGTGTGGCTCACCTCTACAGTGAAGAAAACAAGTATTTGAACACCTTGCTATTTTGCTATTTCTCCCACTTAGAAGTCATGAAGGGGTCTGAAATTTTCATCGTAGGTGCATGTCCACTGTGAGAGAGATAA
>JAVQKC010027124.1:0-25745 GCA_036025475.1 Philypnodon macrostomus | reverse complement strand
ATATATATATATTCCTAGGACTACAGAATAAATGAAATGAAATGAAATGACAATGGGAGGAAGCTGGAGAGAACACACAGTAACACATTGAGGACATGCCGACTCCACTCAGAAAGCTTGTGTGACTATAACTGTATTCTTGTCAGCAACCCAATACTTGGAATATTATTCTGACACTGAATCAATCTCATGTTAAAACAGACCGGTAAATGTTATTATCTTTTAAATCTTTCAAAAGTGTGTGACTTCAGGAAGAATGTTGTAGATCTTCCTCGTCTCCCACAGTTGTCCAAACAGACCCCTGAGGAACACAAGCACTGCACCTGTAAGTCAATGTACTGCAGATGTGAACCCTTCTCTGAGGCTGTGAGAAAAATCACTACAACTCAGCAGTGCTCTTAACTTAATGTTAGAAACCTGACTCACTATATAGCCTGCTAACCAATGAGGGACTGATTGTGTATACAGACCAATTATGCTTGATGCTCCAAGTATTTCATAATCTAGTCAATGTTTATTTGCACAAGAGTTTATAGATTACAACCATGATCATGTCTAAAATGCAACAAATGCTGAACTTCATGAGCTATAGTGGCAGGAGACCATATCCTCTGCACCTCATAAAGAGCCCAGCTAGTCTTGACCTATCTACAAACCTTGACCCTTCTCAGTTGTTAAAAACATTAACACCAATCAGGGACACCGCCTGGTTTTCCGGCTACGAGAAAGAGTCCATCAGCTCCATGTACTGTAGAACAATCACCTAAAAACATCAAGTTGACCAACGGCCAAAAGGCGTGGAGCTAAACCGGGACGTCCCATGACGCCTTCATCATGTTCACACAGCTGCCTGTAGAGCAATGGGAAATGTTTCTGCCTCCCCAAAAGGAAGCAGGGCAACATTTCCTCACTGACCCCTCATCATGAAGCCTGGAATATACTTGGAAGAGTTCAAATTCCTATCAAGTTAATGTACCATGGAAAGATTCAGGGTTAGTGTGTGTGTGTATTGGGATTAGTTGGAATGATTGCGCACAACACATTTGACATTTTCTGGCACATTTTATTCAAACCACAAAAAGTTCAGTACAAATCTTGGAGAACAGTGGTACATGAGTTTTATTCTGGGCAGCACAGTCATCGTATGAAAATAGTAACCGTTAAGTTGATCTAACGCTCATTTAACTGAGCTCGTCATCCAGTATTGCAACTGCAGAAGTCTCATGCGTCTTTTACGTAAGTCCTCACCGCGACCACATCTCCCATAATGCATTTCTGTAGGAAGAAAAGTAAAGTTTTTTTTATTAAATGCTCTTTCAACATATTCTGTAGTACGGTGAATGCTTGGCTACGCAGCAATTGTAGTGAAAAAGACAGTTTGTGTATGGGAATCATGAACGTAACAAATAGCCTCCTGGGGCTTGTATGCATTTTTAGACTGAGCAGATTAACACCGACTGCTCACGGCTACAGAGACATTATTAGGGCCCCAAGCAATAAAAGGATCAAATGTGAAATAAAACTTACAGCTACCAATTTCCCATCTGTGATCTCCCGCTCTATACTAGTCTCCTTGCCGTCCCAGGTCTGTTTCTGGATCAGTTTGCCATTTTCAAGGGTCATCACAGTCTTTAAAAAAAAATATATATATTATAATAATTACAAAATGTGAATTAACCGTGTATGCAGCTGCAAGAACACCGACCTTAGTTTTCCGGTCGTCTGCAGTAGTCTCTTCAAACGCCTCGTTGAGTTTGAATTTGATTTCGGTGGTTTTGAACGTGCTTTGGGACTTCATGCACACAACGCCATCTCCATCCAGAGAAACTATCAAATTGGGCTTGGTCCGGTTACCCACCTGCCGGGTAGCAAACCCCACGCCTACAGAGACAGAAAGGTACGCTCAAATTGTGACGCCAACGTTGCAATAATCAAGAATTCATACTATTGACAGCCCCGATTGAAAAAGCCAGGTCGTAAATTTGCGTCTTACCAATCGCCTTCATATAATCGTCGAAGTTCTCGCTGGAAACCATTTTCCACGTTCCAACAAACTGCTCGACCATCTCTGCAGACTTTCTGTGATCTCCTCACGCACCTGCAGCGCAAATGGAACAAACTTTCTTCCACGGTGGGAACGGGCACACGGCGTTTTTAAAGACACAGCGTGATTTTCAGACGCACGGTTTACACCAATCAGCTGCTGCGTAACGACAGGATCCTGAAAGTCCCGCCCATGTGGGGTTGACACAAACTGCATTTCACCTACACAGACAAATAATTCGACACCAGCTAATCAAAATAGTAAACAGATTATAATACCACTAACTGACCATTATATAATTCTTTTAACAAACATATATACGCTACTGTCCAAATGTTAAACTATAGGATGACTTTGGTTGGATGATTCTTTTGCATATATTGACAAAATAGGCCCCCACAAAGGCACATATTAAGAATCTACTGGAAGCAAGTCTTTTTTTGTGTCATTTATTTATTTGTTCTTGTTCCACAATAATAATACCATTAAGGGTGCCTGGAACTACCTGGAATACCAGCAGCCTTGGGTTTGGGATACACTCTTGACAATGGCCAACTCCTTCCCTGGCTGACATTTGAAGACCTACATGCTGGCAGACCAACATTCACTCTCACATTCATTCATTCATTGGCGTATAAGGCAGAAAAATAATGGTGTTTTTTAAGTAACTTTATTATAAACAACATATTATATACACACATAAATGTACAAATTAAACACAGAGGTCCCATATATTATTTTTTGCCTGCAGTTTTGGCCTGTGGGTCCTTGGCCATGCATCGCGACTGAAAAGCACTGAGCATCTCTTGGCTGGTCAGTTTGGCTCCTTTCATCAGCAGCTTTTCTCCATCCGCTGTTTACAAAAAAAAAAAAAATACATATTAGATCCATGACTAATGTGGGTAACAGGTCAGTGAGAGGAGCAAAAAGTAACTCGGGTAAAAGTCACAAAACAACCAGGATGCTCCCACACAATGCTCCAGTGAACTTTGGCAAAGACTGTTTTTGTTTTCTTAAGCTTGAGTCACCGTCAGGAGTGGATGAAATGATGCACAAACTGCCTCAGCATCAAGTCAGAAGTTGAGTTTGGTTTAAGAGAGAGTAGCCTTGTCTGTACAGAGGTCAGTTCGCCTCTATTCTGGGATTTCACTCTTTGGTTTGAGTAGGAATAGAGTTGAATTCTATCAGAACTTCCCAGATAAGTCGGAAGCAGTATGAATACGGCCGACTGTATAAATACCAAAGTTATATTCAAACTATAATAATAATAATAATAATAATAATAATAATACCTAGGTTTTTTTATAGCGCTTTATTAGGACACTCAAAGACGCTTTACATATTTTGTATTATTCATTCACTCCAGTCACACCTGATGGTGGCAAGCTACTTATGTAGCCACAGCTGCCCTGGGGCACACTGACGGAAGCGTGGCTGCCAGTTTGCGCCTACGGCCCCTCTGACCACCACCGAACACCAATCACACATCCACATTCATTCATAGGCAATGTGGGTTAAGTGTCTTGCCCAGGACGGGGGCTCGAACCACCAACCCTCTGGTCGAGGGGCGAGCGCCTGCACCACTGCCGCCCCAAATTAAAATAAATGTTATTTTTTATTACATTTTGTCACTAAGTTTAGCCCTCTCCAGTGATCTTTTCTTTCTCTGACTGTTTTGGACTGTAAATGTTAGAAATGATCCTTTAAGAACAACAGATTAACATCAGTCATCAGTACAGGCCGTATATAGTATTATATTAGTAAAAATTGTAAATATCGGCCGATACCGATGTTGAACCAATCTGTGCATCACTACTTTTTTATGATTTACATTTAATGAATCTACATTTCTCCATATGATTAGCTTCAAAGCACAAAGAAAGAACAACCTGAACTAATTGTCATCAAAGAAGAGCCGTCAGATGTGGAGTTTGGATACTCTGAGGATGACAACAGTGAAAGCAGTGAGCATTTTGCAGTTGACTTAAGTAATATTCAAGTAATACAGAACAATGATGATGATTTTGTTTGTTTTTTCAGGACAGACCGTGCTGCAGATTACAGGCGTACAGGGGAGTTTAGATGTAGTTCAATGTCCTAAACCTGCCGGACCCACCCCAGATGGTCAGCAGCCCCTATACAATGACAGCTTTATGAATGTTAATAATGAGTCATCTCTCAACGCATCAAAGAGAGGCGAAAATGAATGGACTTTACTGCACCCGGCTGCCTGCACCAATGTGGACACTAGAAAAACATTGACTCCAAATGCAACTCCTCCCAGCAATAATGTGGCTAGAAATGCAAAGATCCACAACTTAAGAAACTCATCTGCTAAGAAGTTTTCCTGTTTGCAGTGTGGCAAGAGCTTCAGATGTTACAGCCAGCTTGAAATACATCAGAGAAGCCACACTGGAGAGAAACCGTTCAGGTGCACGCTCTGTGGAAAGACGTACGCACAAAAGGGCCACCTGTACACCCACCAGCGCACCCACACCGGAGAAAAGCCATATCGGTGTCCTGTTTGTGGAAAAGGCTTTATTCAGAAATGTACACTGGACATGCATCAGCGCACGCACACCGGAGAGAAACCCTTTGTTTGTATGCAGTGTGGAAAGGGTTTCACCAAAAACTGTAACCTGAAAAAACACCTGGCAGTACATCTAGACGCTAGTTTGCACATTTATGGAATCGAGTCTGCGCCAACGTTCAGTGGGACATTTATCAACAGAACTTAAGACAGCATTGTTTAATTGTTTATAAAATGTATGTGGACAATAAAGTTAATTTAGTGTGTCTCTGCCTGTCACTAGAAATTAATATAATTACGTAATGGAATTTTAAGTAACATCTTTCAGTAATATATTATTATTCATACATAGATACACAGGTAATTAAAACCCAAACAGACCCACGTTAATCTTCTATCCCTCTATATGCAATACGTGTAAGATCAGAGTTATACATTTCATATAATTTACAATATCCTACACAAAATATACCAAAACTACATTTCTCTTCTGATTCAAGATTCAAAATTTTGACGTTGAAATTAATATCTTCACCAACGGGCGGAAGTGCATCGCAAATTTAAGCTAGAACTCACATGCAGCCATTTCCGGCATTCCTAAGAAATATATATCATTATAAGTTTCACTTTAAAAAATATCTTAACTTTTACATTTATATAGGCTTTAACAAGCTAACATCGATACTTTAACTAAACAGATATGAAAAAAGTGACAGATATGGTAAGAACTGTGAATGATTAGAAACGCTTTTATTTTGAAAGAGCTAAATCGGAAGTAGATGTACGCGTATGAACGAAATAGACTTATTTAGTATTTGTTGTGTTTTGTGTCGTCTGTCCTTTTTGTAATTTTTCTGTAGTTATGAAAAGTGAACAAGAGGAAAGGGGCTCGACCAAATTTTATTACTGTTCATGTTTTACCACCGACAACATTTTCCTGGAGGAGTACAAGATCCACGTTCGTTTTTTGTCGGAGCAACAGTTCAAGCTGGACTATGGGGCTGTAAGTGACACGTTTGTACAGTGATAATGAAGCTAATATAATCTGAAAAATACAAAATGGCTATGTATGCTACCTGTTTAAAAAATGACTGGTATGTTCTCTGAAGATGACATGGTTTTCAGGTGCTCCGGAGCCTTGGCTGTGTGACACAACAGCAGTTTGTAGATGTTCTAAACAAGGTAAGTAATGGTATAGGGCTTTATTCAACCCAGTCTGCTTCCTAAATGTACCGTTGTGTATTGCATTTTAACTGTCATTAAATGTTCGTTATGTAAACTGTATTTCATTTTTTAGATTTCTCAGGAAGTGGACAGACGAAAGCATTTAGGTATATCATCTGCTGAAAGAGCCGCTGCTATAAAAGACAGTTACCAACCTCTGCATCCTCATGTCTACAGCCTGCAGGTATTCACACATGTTTTGCCTGTAAGTTACAACAATGTGTTTCACTAATATTGACATTTTTCAAACCTTATACCACAGGAATCCTTCCTTTCACCAAAGTTCAAGCAGTTGGTGGCGTTCTCCAGAAGCAGCGATGCAAGTAAAGAAGGTCTACTTGAACTTTTAGATGAAGTGCCAGGTGACAGCAAAATACATTGACATTTTGGTGGGCTTTTTAAGGCTTCATAAGTAAGTGAAAGTATCTTTAAATGTTATGTCAAAGCTTCAAGGGTTTGTCGCTTCCCTGTGTTTGAGAGACACTTTTGTGATGAGCTGCTTGAGGAGCTGGAGCACTTTGAGCAGTCTGCGGCTCCCAAAGGCAGACCCAACACTATGAACCACTATGGGGTAATGTTTTCATATCCAGCTTTTTATAGTTTATTGCAAGCAGAGCCATTTTGTGCATTTTGAAAAGTCTATGTTATGAGCCATATTCTTTTTTTATGTTCAATACAGATTCTTCTAAATGAACTAAACTTTGACACGGGTTTCATCACTCCTCTTCGAGAGCAGTACTTGCATGAAATCACCTCCCTTCTCTACCCGGACTGTGGTGGGGACTGTCTGGACAGCCAAAAGGCCTTTGTGGTCAAATATGACATGAATGAAGACCTAGACTTGAGTTATCACTATGACAATGCGGAAGTCACACTCAATGTTTCTCTTGGCAAAGACTTTACAGAGGGCAACCTTTATTTTGGAGACATGAGACAGGTTAGCAGTATGTGTTCAAAAATGTAGTGGCTGGTCTTTTCAATGTATATATCACTTATGTCTGCAGGTTCCCCTCAGTGAGTCCGAGTGTTCAGAGGTTGAACACAGGGTGACTGAAGGCCTGCTTCACCGGGGCCAGCACATGCACGGAGCCCTCCCTATCTCCTCTGGCCAACGCTGGAACCTCATAATTTGGATGAGAGCCTCTCAAGTGCGAAACAAGCTGTGTCCCATGTGCAACAAGAGACCGATATTATTAGAAGGAGAGGGTTATGCTGATGGCTTTACCAAACAAAATGGCTCCTGTTTGTTGACATGACACCAAACCTTAATAATGTTAGTAATGATTCATACACACAAAATGACTGAGCACTATTTTAATTTATATTTTTGAGAATATCAGCCGGCTTAAATGAGTTTACAATGCTAGTTCTATTTATGTTGAAAGGTTAAGTCTTGTTTGACATAAAAATGGGATGCCTTAATGGCTCAAATGAGTACATGCCTGGTGCCTTTTGGTAGGTTTGCTTCAACTCATTCCTGTGATTACGTCGAAGTTATTATTATTATAAAAACAAAACCTAATTAAACTTTAGTCTAGTACTGATTCTGATATAAAGGGCAATTATAGAGGGATATTTACCATTTATTTTATGACTAAAAGGAAGAAGGAAACTCCAAAACATCAGAATCTTCATGACAATAGAGGGCTGTAACATGTTGCTGAATTTTGATCATGACAAAGAAAACTTAAACAATATACAGCACTATAAATGGCAGGTGTTGAAGTGAAGACAAAGACGGACCTGACGCATGCTGGAGAAGCAGAACACTGAATAATATGTTTTCATTGTGTGATTATTACAGATATGATCAATGAAACCAATGTATCTATTTTATATCCCCCTGGTTCCTAGAGCTGAATCACCTTTAAGATTTTCATTAGGATTCCCCTCGTTTGTGTATGTTGTCTTTTTATTTTGATCGTTTTCTGTCAATATGTTTAGTTGCTGCTATTCTCACTATAAAATATGCTAATTTGTGCCTCTATGTATTTCAGTCAAGTTATAACCAGATTCAAGACAAAGCTAGCCCCGAACGTATAGATCAAGGATACAATATCATCCACCATGTTTTATTAGTTTCTACTGCCATCAAAGAGAAGACCTCAAATGGATTATGACATTTTTTGACAACTTTGACTTGACTTTCCATCACACCTCTGATGGCCAGGCCAGTACATGCCTTTGCCTATCACCTCTGGTCAATATGCTGGAACCTCATTATTTGGATGAGAGCCTCTTTCTGACTGTGGAAGAAAGTCAAATTATAGTGACTAAATTTACCAAATACTGTGTAATTATTATCCTACAAAGATGAAGAAAACCAAACCAAAACAGTAATTCTTCACGTCAATAGGGGGCAGCAACACGTTACTGATACTTCTATAACATCGATAAAGAAGACACCGGTCCCATCTGTATCTATCAGAAGCTAACAAAAACAAACATATTTAAATTGGACTAGTTAAATTAAGTACAGAACTGACAATGGCAGAAGTTGAAGTGAAGACGGAGACTGATCTGACGGATGCTGGTGACGCAGAAATCAGGTGAGAATTGACCAACAAGAGGGTGTTTTATTGAGAGAAGCTCCTGCAACCAATAGTCTCTCCAAATAATAATCAACTTTATCACCAGAGTCCCCTCATTGTGTATGTTTGTTGATCTTGAGATTCTGTTTGTTTTCGGTCAATGTTGTGTCCGCAGTAGCCTGTATAAGGTTATGTCAATTGCTAAAGTGCCCATTTCTGTGTTTCAGTCAAACAGACAAAACTAACCATGAGCTGAAACTGGAGGAGAGAGGTCTGGACCAAGGAGACATGGGGCTCATCTGCATCAAAGAGGAGCAAGAGGAACAAGTGTGCACCAAAAAGGAGGATGACCAGCTGCAAGAGAGTCCTTTTATTCTGGTCTCTGTGAAAAGCGACGAAAACAAGGACAGTTCCTCATTGCAGTGTAACATGGAAATCAATGAAGAGAGCAGTGGTGGGTCTAAAGCGGGCTACAGCTCAAACTCACAAAGATTCAGACATTTACAGTCTAATAATGGTAACGAAACTGACTCTGATACAGATGACTCAGAAGACTGGAACAGGAAACCCCCAGCCAATAGTTCAACAGGTCCAGAAGTGGAGAGCAGTTTATATACATACAGGCATTCAGACACCGATTCAGACAATTGGTCGTGGGAATGGGAACCTCCAGTCCGCTCAGCTAAAACAACAGAAATGGATGAAGAAGACAAATTGTTAATTAATAATAAAACCACAAATAGGAAAAAGGGGAGAACAAAACAGCATCAATGCCCTGTGTGCAAGAAAACATTTGTGGATAATACAGGGTTAAAGAGGCATGAGCTCATTCACACAGGGCACAGACCTTTCAGCTGTTCAGTTTGCAAAAAAGATTTTACTAGAAAATGTCATCTAAAGTCACATTTGAGAACTCACACTGACGAGAAACCGTTCTGTTGTTCGGTTTGTCACAAAAGCTTTAGAGAAAAAAGTTATATGATGACACATATGAGAGGTCATACAGGGGAGAAACCTTTCAGCTGTTCAGAATGTGGAAAAGCATTTAAGCGAAAGCAAGAATTGCGGGATCACAAAGTAGTTCATAGCCAAGAAAAACCTTACACCTGTACGGTTTGTAAGAAGGGCTTTAAGCAAAAACGTGTTCTCAGATGTCACATGTTGATTCACTCGCAAGACAAACCCTGGGAGTGTTCAATATGTAAAAAAGTCTTTACACAAAAAAATAATCTCAATATACACATGATGATTCATTCAGGAGAGAAACCATTCAGCTGTTCATTTTGTAAAAAGACATTTTCACGTAAAAGAAACCTTTTTACACACATGTTAATTCACACTGGTGAGAAACCATTGAGCTGTCCAGTCTGTAAGAAATGTTACAGACACCAAAGCTCTATTCAGAAACACATGAAGTCCCATAAACGGCAACTCAAAATGTGACTGGTGATCAAGTGAAATTAACACATTTTGCAATAGGAAGTGTTGCTGTAGTGAACACAGCTTTTACACATGCACCATAGACCTTCTCCTTTTTATCTGAGAAACTTTATTAGTGAGTTTGATGTAAGTTATACTGTATTTACACTTTGCTTAAAATTTCTCGAATTCCATCTGTTTATCATCTTTATGCTTTTGCAGTTTCTAAATCTATAATAAAGTGTTTGGATCAGTAATGTGAATAGTTGCTTTCTTTATTGAAAAAAAAAAATATTTGGGCTAATCAAGCTCTATATACTGACGTATTTGCAATTAAAAATGGAAATCACAAGTTCTGGACATTGTTAAGTCTTTGTCAAGCATATCCCATCCAAGATGATACTGAAAATGTACCAACCCGATTACCGTATTTCCGCACTATAAGGCGCATTTAAAAGCCTTTAATTTTCTCAAAAAACAACAGTGCGGTTTATAATCCAGAGCGCCTTATATATGGATTAATTCTGGTTGTGTTTACTGACCTCCAAGCGATTTTGTGTCACACGGCGCTTTGTTACGATTTCGGTAAACTACAAAACTCCGGGAGTCAGGAGCCGGTACTATGCTTCACTGTAATATTAGTAGTGTATCATTATTAGTGTTTATATATGACCCCCAATTTTTTATTTTTTTTTTAATATATGACCCCAAAATGGCCATATATTTTTTACGTGTTACAACTGAACAAGGTTGAACGTTATCGTGAATACGCCCATTAACGTTTGAACAATGTTGAGAGTTATTGTGAACGCGTTTAATAAAGTTTGACTGACTGACTTGTCTGACTGTTTTGTTTCGCTTAATGCGCCTTATGGTCCCGTACGCCTTATATAGGAAAAAGGTTCGAAAATAGACCATTCATTGACAGTGCGCCTTATGGTGCGGAAAATACGGTATTTCATATCTAAAACATTTAAGAATAGACATTGTTTGAAATGAGCAACACTGCCCCCTCTGGTCACAATGCCACACATACTTTCCCATAATCCTTTTCGGCACAGTAGGCGCTAATAATTTATTCGGGCTCGACGTCTGTACGGAAGGGATCTTGCTATAATTTGGATATCCAGCCCTCCTGTCGAGATGATGTGCAATAACTCAAGTCGAAGTTTTCGCACGCAGTTAGCCGGTATTTTGGAAAAGCTAACGAAAACAGCGTTGGTAGAAATTAGCAACCTCGCCGACGAGTGTTCCGCTGTCCTTCACACCGAGATATCGCTGCACAAGACTGAAAATGAGGCGCTGAAGAAGAGGTGTTACTCGCTGGAGGTCCAGCTGAGAGCGGCCCGAGAGGCACACACCTACCCCGGGCATGGCAACAGTATGGCCCTCCGGCATCAAGCAGGTCAGAGTGGACACGTGTGGTCAGAAAGTCTACGGAGCATTTTAAATCATGTCCTCTGCATAATTAGCTGCATTGTACAGTTGTAAAATCTAGTGCTAGATTCAGATTCTGACCTACCCTATATATTAATTTGACCTAATAAGTATACAGGCTTAAAAGTTAGTTGGGTTTTTGAAGGTCACAGTTTCGTATAACCTTTTAGATCCTCAGCATCCACCGCCAGAGATTGAGGGAGTGTTTGGAAAAGACTGGTGCATGGACCTATGGAGAGAAGATAAAACATTACCTAGAGAAAAAGCGACTGTTCATTCTGCTGCAATGTCGAGCATAGAGGCACAGGTATGAGACATGATACTGTAATAGTAATGGTTTTATTATGGGCTGACTGTATTACGTCTTCTCTATGTAGACTATAGATTTGATTGATAGAGAACCAGATCTCATCTTTGTCAAAGAAGAGACCTATGATGATCTCCCGATTGGAAATCAAATGATGCTACCAGAGACACGGACTGGTAAGAAACTTAACATTGTAGTTTTATTCTCCTGTTTATTGATGCAACTATGCTTTCCTCACCTTGCAGGTGCTGGTATTTTTGAGGAGAACATGCTTCACAGATCTGTTGAGCAGGAGCTTCAGTCAGAAATAAACAACTTCCAGTTAATGACCGAGAGTCACAGCTCAAACCAGCAGTGCTCCCAGCCAACACTCCTAACAGAAAACCTGATCGAAGAAGCTACGATGAACAGTTTAGTTAACAGCACTAACCTCCCAACAGCGTCTGCATACACGCACAATATTGACATGAATGCACCCAAAGAACTGACCTTTCAGCCCAAAGGCATCAAACCCTCCAAACGCTTTCAGTGTTTGTTTTGTGGCAAAATATTTAACTATTTAAGCAGTTTAAAAGTTCATATTAGACGACACTCAGGAGAAAAACCGTATAACTGTACAGTCTGTGGCAAACGTTTTGCTCAGAAAACATACCTGAAGCTGCACCAGCGTGTGCATTCAGGTGAGAAGCCGTACAGCTGTCCAGACTGTGGCAAAAGTTTTTCCCAGAAAAGTTCTCTGAACATCCACCTTCGCACACATACTGGTGAGAAGCCTTATAGCTGTGTGGACTGTGGGAAAAGTTATGCTTATAAGTATGGCTTAAATCATCATCAGTGTTTTAACTGACATAATAAGGCTCAGGAAGAATCACAGCTTTGAACACACTTTGTATATAATATAATTGCATTAACAGACAATACACATTTTAACGTAAAGGACAAACAGCATACTAGTGAAAATACTTGTGCAATGAATACACTTGCCAAATTTGTTTACTACTCAACTAAGCCTCGATTTTATTTTGTGTTAAGGGAAACCAGGACAGACCAAAAGACACTTAGCTGTATTTTACATTAATAACCTTCCTCATGCCATTTATAGTATGCCTTTACTAGGCATATGTATCGTGTATCAGTGAAATACCTGAACAGATACTTCATTTGCACAGATCTAACATAAACTACCTCTCACAGGTCACTACTGCTTTACATGCCTGTAGACCATACCTCATTTCTCAACAAAACCAGGGCGCAGAGTAGCAGCACTTCAGTGAAGAATTTAAAGCTATTTACAAATGTGTTATTGTTAATATTCTGTTTTATTTTCAGAAACAAGATGTTGACAGCATGTGTAGGCAAGCCATGCATATATTTTTATTGTTACTTTGTTGGTATGTTCAATACTATATTTGTAAAGAAACTTCTCAAAACTGTTTTCATGCACAGCTGTTTCTATCCAGCCTTAATGTAATATAAATTCCCTAAAGACACCTTTAGTTAAACAGTCGCCCCATGCAAAGGTATGGGCAGGGTTTACCCCCTTTTCCTGCATGCTAGCCACTAATCTACATTTATATTGTATCTTAAAATATTCTATTTGACAGTGTAAAAGTCTCACTGGAAACTCAAGGTTTTATAAAATGTTTAATTGGCTACTGTACAAACAATAACATGAATCAGTGCCAAAACTAATAACGAACACACAGGTGACATTTTGCTACATGTAGTGTTACAGATGAGACATTAAAATTCAAACAGTATATTGCAGGTTGCTCTCTTGTAGTCATGTCTCTAAATGCATTTTGACATTAGAACTTTCTTGAACAGATTCATTTCTGTGAGAAATCAAATGGTGATTGAGGTTCACTTTTTGTGTGAATGTCTTTCCACACCAAACACACTGAAAGGGCCTCTCGCCTGTGTGTATCCGTAGGTGACATTTAAGATTCCCTTTCTGGGTGAACCCTTTGCCACATATGCTGCACCTGTAGGGCTTCTCTCCCGTGTGCACAACATAGTGAATCCTCAGAGCCGAAGGGTTTGCAAATACTTTACCACAGATCTCACAGGACTTACTGATCTTGTGGGAAGCGACGGGGGGGACGCAAATATGCGAGTCCAGCTGGTTGTGTGGGAAATTCTGCTTACAAATATTACAAAAGTTTGATTTGTGTGACTTCATGTGGTTGGTGAGCGTGCCCTTGTGGAAGAATGACCTGTTACAAATATGACAAGTGAATTTATCTTGATTTGAATCTATCACTGTGCCGACAATGTCAAATTCATCAAACGTATCAAGGGAATAATCGTCCAGATCGTCAATATTGTCTGTGCTTGTTGCGTTGCTTTGCTGCTCGTCTTGGTTGGGCCCCTCCTGACTTTCCTCAACAAACTGTACGTCGTCATCCTCCTCCTCCTCCTCCTCTTCCTCCTCTTCCTCCTCCTCTTCCTCGTCATCCTCAATTGGAATAGTGTATGTGCTGAATGCCTCGTCTCTGTCTTTTGATGTTTCTGTCTGCATGGGGACTTCTTCAGGACAACTTGCTGGTGTAGCATGTTCCTGATCCACTGTCTGGTGATGTGCACTGCCATCAGCAACAGTGGATTCCTTGGGCTGCTGCTCTGTTTCCTCAGCAGTATGTTCTTTGTGATCTACTGTATATACACAAACAACAATTAAATACTCATTTTAACTTTCTAAGTCTATGCGAGAAGATGCCCAAATTATTCACCTGTTGCTTCAACAGTATCCGGATGGCAGCTCGTGGATGCATCGGTGTAATCCTCCTCTTTGAAGACATTACTTTGAGTTGTTACAGTAGCAGTCTACAAAACATGCGCCAATTGTACTGAATAGTATACAAATATAAAATCAATAAATTATATGCTTCAGTTTGACTTTCTATTGTGTGTCATAACCAGTATATTACCAATTAATGCTGCTTGGATTAGTACATTTGTAAATGATCATTAAATAAATAAACCTTTACTATGCTGATTTGTATTGTATGTTTAATATAAACAGCTCAGTCACTTGTAACTAGGTAAAGACTAGTCTATTACCTGTGGTAAAGTCTCACCTTTTCATCGCCTGTTGAAGCGGGTTCTTTCTCCAGTATACACGGGTCTCGGTCTTTCCAAAGATCTATGCACCAGTCCTTGCTAAAAATCCTCTCAATGGTCGGTTGAGCTGATTCTAAAACACAAATAATATGGAGCTAATAACTGGTAAGAGTAAATACACTTGTAGAATGCATAACTTCTAACGTTGCTCTAATAATTACCGTTACGGTCCCCTCCCTTGTTTCTGCAGACAGTCTGCACTCCAACAGTGCGATAACTTTTGGAGGCGTTGGTTTTTACAATTGTCAGCTCACATTGCAAATGGTTCACTTTTTCTGTTAGGGCAGAATTGGCAAAAAGAAGGCGAGAGCACTCAAGCCGAAGCTCAGACGATTCTTCGTCAACCAGTTTGCAGACCTGGCTGAGTGCGGTTTTGGCCATCGTCTCCATAATGGAGGAGAGCTGGGAGTGAAGAGAGACACGAGTCGACATTGCAGAAGCGGAGCAGAGTATCTCCTTTAGCAAAAATATGAGATAAAGTGTTAATAATTAACGCGTGTGGCTTCAATAAACTCTCGCACACTTGTAAAATACTGTTAACGTTGCTAACGGTGCTAATTTCTACTAACGCTACAAACAAAGTGGGACCCAAATAAATGTAGCAAAAGTGACGTAGGCCTACTTCCGACGGAAGTAACCGGTCAGCTGCGCTGTATTACGGAAGCCTTCCTCTTTTGCTGAATTCTCTGTAATTAATGCAGGTAAATGTAGCTTACGTCTCACCTACGACAAAGATAAAAGTACACCAGGTCTGGTACGTTTGAAGCTGTCAACATGAACACGGAGAAGGACTTTTCGCCTTTGACGCCCAACATTGTCAGAGCGCTGAATGATAAACTGTACGAGAAACGGAAAGTAGCTGCTTTGGAGATTGAGAAGCTGGTGCGCGAGTTTGTGGCTCAAAACAACTCTACTCAGATTAGACACGTGATCCAGATTCTGGCCTCGGAGTTTGCGCTTTCCCAGCATCCCCACAGCCGCAAAGGGGGTCTGATTGGACTGGCCGCCTGCTCCATAGCCCTCGGTAAGGACTCGGGTCTGTATCTAAAGGAGCTCATTGAACCTGTACTCACGTGCTTCAATGACTCTGACAGCAGGCTGCGGTACTATGCATGTGAGGCTCTGTATAACATTGTGAAAGTCGCCAGAGGAGCTGTGTTACCCCATTTCAATCTGCTTTTTGATGGACTCAGTAAACTCGCAGCCGACCCAGACCCCAATGTGAAAAGTGGGTCAGAACTTCTGGACCGACTCCTCAAAGACATTGTGACTGAAAGCAACAAGTTTGACCTGGTGGCATTTGTTCCTTTGCTCAGAGAGAGGATTTACTCAAATAATCAATATGCCAGACTGTTTATCATTTCATGGATTCATGTCTTAGAGTGTGTTCCAGATATACACCTTCTAGATTATCTCCCTGAAATCCTGGACGGACTATTTCAGATTCTGGGTGACAATAGCAAGGAGATACGTCGCACGTGTGAGGTGGTGTTGGGGGAATTTCTCAAGGAGATAAAGAAGACCCCGTCCAGTGTGAAGTTTGCAGAAATGGCCAACATCCTCGTCATTCACTGCCAGGTCGCAGATGAGAGCAAGCTCACCAATGACCTGATTCAACTCACTGCTATGACTTGGATGAGGGAGTTTATCCAGCTGGCGGGCAGAGTAATGCTACCATACTCTAGTGGAATTCTGACTGCAGTATTGCCTTGTGTTTCCTATGACGACAGAAAGAAAAGCACAAAGGAGGCGGCCAGCTCTTGTAACCACAGCCTCATGAAGCTGGTAACTCTCGAAGATGACGACGATGAAGAAGAGGAAGTGAAAAGCGAAAGCACAGGTTCACCATCTAAAGAGGAGCCGAAAACACAGTCCGATGGCAGCGACGTGCTAAATGCCTCACAAGAATCTGTTGGTTTTAGTAACATTAGCTTCTTTACACCGGCAAGTGCAGACAGGCCACAAGTGACCCTTGACCTGGATGGTATTGTCCAAGTGCTTGACCGTCACCTCCACGACTCCTCCACAGGCATGATGACCCGCATAGCTGTTCTGAAATGGCTTTACCACCTCTACATAAAAACCCCACGCAAAATGTTTCGCCACACCGACAGCCTTTTTCCAATGCTGCTGAAAACGCTGTCTGATGAGTCTGATGAGGTTATTTTGAAAGATCTGGAGGTGTTAGCTGAGATAGCGTCATCTCCTGCGGGGCAAACGGATCAGGCGGGATCTTGTGACAACCCTGATTACAAACTTGAGCTAAAAGTTCCTGACAAGTCTGGACAGCAACTGAACTCCAGAGCCATTGATTCATCCCCCTCCACCCCAAGCATGAATTCCTATTTCTATAAGTTCATGATCAACTTGTTAAAACGCTTCAGCTTGGAGAGAAAACTACTGGAAAACAGAGGAGCCTTCATCATCAGGCAACTGTGTCTATTACTCAATGCAGAAAACATCTTTCACTCAATGGCAGACATATTGCTAAAAGAAGAGGACCTCAAATTTGCCTCCACTATGGTCCAAACACTCAACACCATTCTCCTCACCTCAGCTGAGCTTTTCCAGTTAAGAAACCAGCTCAAAGACTTGCACACCCCAGAGAGCTGTGCCCTATTCTGCTGCCTGTATCGATCCTGGTGCCACAACCCTGTCGCCACTGTGTCACTTTGCTTCCTCACTCAAAACTACAAACACGCCTACGATCTCATCCAGAAGTTTGGAGATCTGGAGGTGACTGTGGACTTTCTAATGGAGGTAGACAAGTTAGTGCAGCTCATAGAAAGCCCCATTTTCACCTATCTGCGACTTCAGTTGCTGGACGTTGAGAATAACCCCTACCTAATAAAGGCGCTGTATGGTCTGCTGATGCTGCTGCCTCAGAGCCAGGCTTTCCAGTTACTGTCTCACCGTTTACGGTGTGTCCCCAACCCAGAGCTTATGAGAACCATTGATGGATCCAAATACATGGACTCCAAACGGCAAAGAGATTTGAAGTGTGCCTCTCACATTCAGATAGATTACAATGAGTTGCTGCAGCATTTTGACCGCGTCCAGAGCAAACACCTGGAGGTCAGACACCAGCGATCGGGACGGGCCACTGAGCACTCAGACAGGAAGATCATTTAAGTCATTATAATACCATAGTGCATGCAAAATGTAGTCAAAAACACTACAAATCAATGTAGTGGAAGGTATAATATTATAAATTATTGTATTAAAATGATAAAAAAGCTAAATTGTACATGTAATACATAAGATTGAAATTGTACTGCGTCACATTCTCACTCTCTATTAGGTGTTGATATAATGTTATGTGAGATATATGAATCTTTATTATTAAGTCTTTAATTGTGTGAAGTAGTTTCTTGTCATGTTTACAGATCATTGTGCAGTAATTAATTTTAAATACTGTAACTCATTTTCTGTCTCTTGATTTTCACGTGACTCACTGTTGACATGGTGTACACTGCTGACCAAACCACATGTTCTCATTGCCTTAATATTTGAACTGCAAATCTCCTCATGAATGCTGTTTTAATCATAACTTAAAGTGATTACATTTAAACTTTTGGTGCAGCTATATTTCACAACATTTGATTTTTATTCCACCTGTGACACATTCTTAATATGTGCATAATCTGTATTGATTGTACATTTTCTGCATTCCTTTGTAAAGTTTCAATAAAGTGTACTGTGTGATTTCAAACAAATTACATTTTTATTGGATATCACTTTGAAGAAATTATATTTGATTGTTTTGACTTATTTTTGCTGCATATTTATATTGAGACTTTATGAGTTTAGTGCACATTATTGGCTTTCTATATTTTTAAAATGATATTTTTGGGTTAATAAGCAATTTCATATATTTTACTAATGTGTATGCATCTAAAAACTATATTATTAATTGTCACAAGATATATGTAGGCTTCTGGTTAATTGGATTCATGCATCTACTGAAACAATAGTGTGCATCTTGATCTGCAAGACCAACCATAAAATGACTAAATAAATGCTGTGTAATTCTGTATATTTTGCATAGCTAAAACTTCAGGTTTAAGTGTTCTTATAAGACTATATTGATGTGTGTCTTCTACTGGAAGAAAATAGGAATAAACTCTGTAGGTCTTAATTCCAGTAATCCTGTAATGTGTGTGTTGTACTATTTACCATCACTGGAATGATAGACAGAATGAACACTTTTAAGTAGCCTACTCATTTACTTTACTTTCCTGTTGGTAACATGATTAGTCTTCCAACCTGCTGCTGGCTCTCTCCCTGCACTTGAACACACATGGTACATAGTGTACACATACAGTATATTAGAATTGGCTTCAGCAGACCATCAGTGCTGCATTGGGTTTCAAAGATGGAGGCTGACATCTCATGCGAGGTTACAGAGGATTCTTTCTGTGCTGTTTGTGAAGAAGTCTTCCTGGCTCCACTGGTTCTCAGCTGCATCTGTTGTGGTCGCAGCTTTTGCAACTGTTGTTTGGAGCAGTTTTGGATCCAACATGGCACCAAAGAATGCCCCCTCTGCTTTAAAGATAACTATGGACTTCCTCATAAAATGTGCAGGGTTCACGAAGAGAAGCTGTCACTCCTGTGTGTAACTGAGCTGGAGCCTGTCTGCTATATCTGCCGCTCCACAAGCCTTCATAAGAGCCACCGAGTGTTTCTTATAAAAGAGGCATTCACGGACCGTAAGGTAAGCACAAGTGTACAGGGTCAAACTACAAAGATTTTTAATCCCTTTGTTTCTTAATTTAGACCAAAAAATCTCAAGACTGTTGCAACAAAAACACATTTAGACACAAATCCAGATATATCACATTTCACGCGACTCTGTGGGCTTAGTGGACTATGCACAGTAGCCAGCTCATTATCTTTGTATTGGGTCAGTCTGGATGATGTATGTGCATACTTATAGACAGGTGCAAACTATGGCATCACTTACTACAGCCTTAACTGGTACAAACTGACATAGACCTGACATAGTTTGTTAGTTTTCTTTTGTTTGCAATGAGGTTTGTTGACCCTGGTTAACTGGCTACTAATATCAATGGCTTTGAACCTCTGTCATGACACTAGTATGGGCACAAATCAAATACTCTTGGGCGACTCTCCAATACAAGCACTGATTTGAGACAGCTAGTATGTTGGCTTCTTCTTGATTAATTATAGTAGACATTATGGTGATATGGGAGAAAGCTTTAATTAGATAAGCAAATATAATAAACTCCCACTGGGTCTAATGCAAACTGTAAATCCAGACATATGTGTGACGCAAGACTCAGAGAGTATTAGATGAAGCGCTGAAGCAGCAGAGGCATACGCAGTGTTTTCAAACTGCAGGATCATATTCCCAACATATTCCATCTCGTCCTATTTTTGGGGTTGCGAGAAGTCGAGCAAACACTCAGAATGAATAGTCTAAGTAAGGTCAGCTAAGTGGGATTAATATTACTGCTATTTATAATTAAGATGAATTAGACTTTTAAATAGCTGCTTGTTGACAAAGTGCCTGTAACAAATATATAACCACGTAGAAATTCAGGTTTATTGCAATGTACTTCATATATATATAGGTTTTCATTACTAGAAATGTGTTGTGAATACATACATAGAATAAATTGCAAAAGTTAGAACACATAATTAGAACTAGATGTATATTAATAAAAAGTTAAGGATATTATAGTATAGTATAGTATTATAGTTTTGTGTGACATTTGTGAAAATTTTTGATTTGTGATTTTATGAAAGTAGAACCAGGTGATATTGCAATTTAGGAGCATTCTGTAATTTTATGCGAAAGTCAAATATAACTTTTTATATAAAATACAATGTATGTTTAACTACTTTGCCTTTGAGTCAAAATGTAAATACATCTCAAAATCGGAAAGACAACTAATAGAGAAATTCTTTGCCCATATGGCTTCGGTCCAAATCAGATTCTTCTATTTTTGCCCTGACGCCGGGACTTATCTGGGATATTGTTTTGGTGTAAATGCTTTAATTACACTGTGACAGGTCATTTCAACACTCTTCTCACATATCACAGAGGGCCACCATACCTTAGGTTCAAATAAAAGAGTGCGCTGGGGACAAATGTGTAACAAATGTGTCATCTGCTCTGCTTTCTTGCAGTTGTCACATTTCACATTCAATCTCCACATATGCATCTCAAAGCCTGCTTTATTCCAATATGGCCGTGTTTATTTGTGAATGTGCAATGTGGCATGGTCGAAACAACAGGACATATCAGGGGGGATATGCCTTTGGGAGCGGCAGCATTAACACCTATATCTGGGGTTAAGATGAGGTAGCTTGTCAGACAGAGGGGAGGGGCTTCAGATGGTGTGTGTGTGTTGGCACTGCTTGGGAAGAATACTAAAAAGAATGGCCACCACCAGGCGTACCCAAAACCAAGAGGATGACCTTTGCTGTCCAGTGTGCGGCCTCATTCTCAGTCAGCCAGTGGTTCTCACCTGCAAGCACAAATTCTGCAAAGTTTGCTTATGTGACAGCTTTGAGAGCCAAGGCAACGGGGGTTCAAACTACTGTCCACTTTGCTGGCGCCGGAATTCTATGGAGCAAATGGTGGTGAGCAGTGTGCTTGAGAAGGCCTGTGAAAAACTGAAAGAAGACAGAAGACAAGGTGATCCATATGCTTGTAAAGAGCATGGGGAGAAGCTGAGTTTGTTCTGTGTAGAGGATTTGGAGCCAATATGTGGGGTGTGCGGAAAAACAGCTGCTCATGCTGGACATCGGCTCTACCCCACTGAAGAAGGAGCTCATGACTGTAAGGTAATGCAAGCAAGAGTTACGGGGTTTGACACTTTGGTATTTCACACTTTTGACATTTGTGTATCACATGTAAAAAACAAAACAAAACATGGATTTGCTAAAAAAGTGCTGATAAAAAGGTGGTACTATATTTTTTCTCTGTAAAAAAGGCTTTAAATGTGAAGACCAGTTGTGTCTTTACTCACATAGTGGCATTTGAAATCTGAGGAGTGAAAATGTCCATACTGCATAATTTGAAAGCATAACAAGATCATCCTATTTGACAGCTTTACAATTTGTGTCACGTTAACGGCACAAATATAAAAGGTAGACGGGATCTTATTGCATGTTTGAGGCATTTGTGAGGTAAAGAAAAATATGTTGATAGTAATTATTCTCATATTCTCATTGATTGTCTATACATTCTTGGTAGGTTTATTACACCTAAAAATAGCTTTATATTTTTGGATTGTCACTGCATGGGGTTCCAGGGTCATGAAACTAGAGCCTCACAAGCCCCTTACCCCACATTCATTTGACTTCTGTCATTTTAGATGGAGAAACCTTCAATACATAGAGGCTAATATGACAAGAATCTACTGGTGGCCATATTGTATCCCTGCCTGAACTCCACACTCGAGCTCAATTTGTTTATACAACCTAGATATTATAACCTACATGTGTTTGTGTCCTCTGTCGTGATGCTGCTGTAGTGCAAACATTCCTTATAGGCTGCCTTTGAAGAGAATGCGGCAGCTAAAAGTGCCAACAGCTTGGCCACCTGCCACACTGACACTGTTGTAAGTGTTGATTATCTGTCATTGTCTTTGAAGGAGGAACTGAGGACCGTTCTTGCACCTTTAAAAGAGAAGTTGCAGCTGTACAAGAAGGCAAGAATGGTCTGTGACGAAATGGCTGAGCATGTTAAGGTAAAGTACTGTCAGTTCAATTGGAGGCCAGGGTGACTTTCAACTTGGGCTTCATGATACTTGCAAAACTATGATGACTATTGCCATGATATGATTATCGGTTATATATGGTTAATGTTTTATTCTCTATAGACATAGTAAAAGTTAAAATCAATTTGAATTTATGAACAGATTATGAACAGGCTTAATTTGTATTATTTTATGTGATTCTTACAGTATAAATAAAATAAATAAAAACATTGCAATTCATTAAGTTACAAACATTGTGATATTGTGTTTGCTAACGTACATCATTATGGTTTAATTTTGGTATTTTTTGGTCAGTTCTAATTGAGGGTGTTTTTTTTTTACATCGTGATACATTTAGTTTCTTTGTGGTACTTATATTGTCTTGCTAATATTGTAAAATAACTGTAATATTCTGTACTGTGCAGCCCTACTTTGAACTTGAACACACTGGACACAGGTGTTGGGCTTGTGATCATCCATCAATCATGTCTCTTTGCAGAACCAGGCCGAAAACACAGAGACACAGATCAAAGAAGAATTCGAGGCACTTCATACATTTCTGAAAGAGCAAGAGGCCGTCAGACTTCAGGCTTTAAAAACTGAGAAGGATCAGAAAAATCAGATGATTACTCAGAACATCGAGGGCATAACTAATGAGATGGCTTCACTTTCCAACACAATTAAAATAGTGGAGCAGGAGATGACAGCCAAGGACGTCCCATTTCTTCAGGTATCCTACTGCGTTCACCATAAACTACTTAAAAATGTTGTTATAATTATACAATTTTCTTCAATTTTGTTTTAGAACTACAAAGAAACAATCAAAAGGTAAATCAAATTAAGTCCTTTTGGAGTGAGTCACCATTGGACATTAGATTGGTACTAACTTGTTGAGTACCTTTCACAGGACTTGGCGAACTTCTCTTGATCCACATCTGATCTCTGATACTCTGATCGATGTGGCTAAGCATTTGGGGTCTTTAAAATTCAAAGTGTGGGAAAAGATGAAGCGTTTTGTTAAACACAGTAAGTTACAGCAAAAAACATTATTTTTGAGGATATGTTTTGTGGCTAACCTTTCCATTTGACCCTAAGATCCAGTTGTTCTTGACCCCAACACTGCTGCCAGCTGTTTCATCCTATCAGAGGACCTTACAGTCGTCCAGAATTCAACACACATTTTTAAGCTGCCAGGCAATCCTGAGCGTTTTGACATCAGTGCTGAATTGTTGGCTGCTGAGAGCTTCTCCAAAGGGCGCCACAGCTGGGACGTGGAGGTGAAGGACAACACCTACTGGGTGGTGGGCATCGCCAGTGACTCAATCAACAGGAAGGGAAAACATGTCCTGACACCAGCCGAAGGATTCTGGACCATCAGGTTTCGCAATGGAGAACACAAAGCCTGCACCGCCCCTTGGGAACCACTGAATATGACGAAGAAGCCTGAGGTAATCCGTATTGTTTTAGACATGGACCGGAGCAAAGTTACTTTTTATGACCCAGAAGAGAGAATGCCACTTTATACTTTTAAAGATATCATTGCATCAAGGGTGTTTCCATACTTCTGCACTGCCTGCAAAGAGCATCCACTCAAAATACTCCCTTCGAGAATTTTAGTGTCAACAGATGTGTAAAAAAAAATCTGTATATTTAATAAGAAATCCATTGTAAATCAAAGTACTACTGTCTTGCTTTTTAAGGAATGACATTATACAAGTATAATAGGTATATGAATTTAATTACAATTAGGTTGAGCAATTGTACTCTGAAGGATTTACAAATGAATGACCCTCACAATTTTATGATCTATATAATACCACATGGAATATGACTCTGCATTCATGTGAGAACTCTTGTGTAAAAAGCTGAACAAAACCTGAAAAAGTGGAAACTGTATTGCACAACAATAGTAACAGTGTTTTTTTTGCAAACCTCCAGAGTGGTTGAAATAACAAGTGGGATTAAACACTGGTTAGTGTTTGATCGAGTAGTCTCATTGTACTACATGTTATTCCGGGACAGTAACAATAACCTCATAGCTGCACTCAAAAAAAAATCTACACAATTGATCTTGTATTGTATCTAACACTCAGGCACAACTCCAGTAACTGTAGCCCTTTTAAGCAAACTTCTTTATGGTAAGTGTATCATTCCTATTCATAAAGTAAACCTCACTAGGGGTATACAAGTATAAAGTTACTTAATTATTCTAAGGAAAATATTAGGAGTGATCAAATGCCCTTTAGCATTTTGTTTTGCTGGGTTACAGTGTTAAATCTAATTTGTAACAGCATTCTGACTGCGCCCAGCTCTCTTTCCTGAATGGTTGAAATGCAGGTGAGAGGAGCAGAAAAACTGACCATAGCCAGAGAAAGTACATTTTGATCTTTCTAAACAAGGCACTGTGGCTGTCCTACACTGTTATGTTATAAAGATACTCTTCCTTCCAATATAGAGTTGTACAGCTCCTCATTAACAAGCTCATACTGCGCAGCTCGAGTGTTTAAAAAGTAGATCCGGTCGGTTGTGTGGCGTGGGTCGAATCCTTCCCGCTGCAGTCTTGTTTTCTGGATTTTAAATGTACCTAAAATAAAAGGAGAGAGAGTACACACAATTAGTTATAAAGTACAAACATACAGTTATTATTTGCTTGGTTTTGTCAGAGTACCTGTGGTGTCAACCTGTGGAGAAATGCGAAGAAACACAGGGCGGGAATAGGAAGGAAGTGCTTTGTGGGTTTTTTGCAGGAAACTGTTGGGGTCAAAGTTCCCGATGGTGTCTGCAATAGCGGCCATACCTGCTTTACCTTCAACACCTGAGCACAAAAAGTACATTATAAAGACATTACTTTATCGACTGTGAATGGAGAGAATCATGCTATACCTCTTCACATTAACAAATTACTGTAGAGAGTAACATGGAAATATTGAAGCCCATTGTATGGATTCAATAACTCATTCACTTGAATGTACCCCTAACCTGCTTCATCCACACACACATCATCCATCAGTCCTGGACACATCTATAGACTGTCCGTCCTGGGAGTGGTCCCTCTATCATGTGGTTCTCCATAAGGTTTCTCTTTTTCCCATAAATGGGTTTTTTGGAGTTTTTCCTTGCCGCGATAGAGGGCCTAAGGACAGGGGATGTCCTGGGACAGTACCGTTGTTTGTGTTTATTGATTGTGTTTTAACTTTGTTACTGTTTGCAATGACCTTGTTTATTGTTTATTGTTTACATACATCTCTTTCTGTGAAGCCCTCTGAGGCAACTGTGTTGTGACAATAAAATTTAATCTCCGTAATTTCAGAAGTATTAGATCCTCATTGACAGTAACGGCTGCAAGAATGTTTTTGCATGCTATGATATTCTCACGTATTGAATACTGTTTTACTAATTG
>JAVQKC010027073.1:0-11759 GCA_036025475.1 Philypnodon macrostomus | reverse complement strand
ACTGAGCCAAACCGACTGAGCCAAACCGACTGAGGTAAACTGACTGAGGTAAACTGACTGAGCCGAACCGACTGAGGTAAACTGACTGAGGTAAACTGACTGAGCCAAACCGACTGAGGTAAACTGACTGAGGTAAACTGACTGAGCCGAACCGACTGAGCCAAACCGACTGAGCCAAACCGACTGAGGTAAACTGACTGAGGTAAACTGACTGAGCCGAACCGACTGAGGTAAATCACGGCCCGAACGCAGACACTTTTTACGGCTACAGTATTATACAGTATTAGTCATTTCCATTCCGTTATGCATATTTATATTTCTTTTGTTTGGCTCAAGGACCATCCCAACAATAAAACAGTTCAAACCTGAAACAAGGACTCAAAATGCCGTCATTCAACCTGTATAATATCGGACAACTTTCTATCGACCTTTTCGAGGGAACTTTTTGAACGATATTGCTGACTTTTTATGTAATCATCCATGCAGCAATCACTAAAGTCATTTTACATTTTATTATTGTTTCTGTGACCGGACACTGTGCACCGTCCTCATATCTGAGGTCAGTAGAGGCTTTACTGTGAAATATGAATCGTTAACATTACTTATATGGGAATTATATAGGAAAGAAAATGATAAAGGAAATTGCATCAAATATACAAAATTACAATAATTATTTGCTCTGAAGTGATGTGTCAGTGTGTTAGCCCTGAGATTCAATCCTGTGAGCTTAACTGGTAAATGTGAACGATACTGTAAAATATAATGTAAAAAACCAAAAGCAACAGACTACAAATAAATAAATAAATAAATAAAATAAAATAAAATAAAATAAATAATCCACAAATGTTAAATCTGATCATTTTATTAGTGACAATTACTCCTCTATCTATCCAACCACACACCAAGTCATTTTCCAATCTCCCATTAAAATGTATAGGGTCATAGAATGTTGTGATGTCACCTGCCACCCAGCAATTCCATATTAATTAATTCATGCAGTGGTCAATATTATTTCATGCATAAAGTCTCTACATTTCTTATTCTCATGAAGCAGAAGCATTGTTTTTGGGGCCTTCAAACCATGGATTCTTTGTACCGTGTGATGAAATAAATTGGAACTCTGCAATGGCTCCTTGTGTCTCCAATGAGGACAATTCAGAGGTTTGAATGTTGTGTGAATGACATGATGGTAAGTGTGATGACGGATTGGACAGTGCAGTGTGTCATTGGTTGTTACATAATGAATATGTATAGGATTGAGTCCGTGTGTGTGCACGTGTGGGTTTCTATGTGAGCATAGTCAGACTCCTCCTGATCACAGCCGGGGCAGATTAATACTATGTGCTGTTTACAAAGATGCTCTGTGTGCTGCAGGACACAGTCTCAGGACAATATGCCCATTGTGTGACTACTCCATGTCCTACTCAAGCCAAATGATACACTTGTGTTCATATATTGTGGTAATCTTCACATGTTTAGATCAGGCTTTGATTATGAAATGATGTATCTGAACAAAACTCCTTGTCATTTAGTCTAATACTAAAAGACCTTCTGCACTAAAGGATTAAAGACTTTCATTTACTATACGTCTGCCTCTGTTGTGTGCCAGAAACTGTTCCATCAAATAAGATCAAATCATTTTTTTCATTAGATTTGGCTTATGCACTGAATACCCTTTGAACCTGTCCCATACTCATATAAACACACATACACATACATACATATTAGCAGTGACCCGGTTAATATTATGTTCTAGTAATATTATGTGTTAGTAAGAATGGCTATTTTAAAATCTCAGTTGGACATCACATCATGGAGATTACATACATTTCTTTTAAATATTATTGAAAACAGTACCACTATTTAGAACTTTACATACAGTATACACTAAATGTTACATATTTTTTATTTACAGTAGTCTCCTCTTTACACCTACGGACTGATTTAACTGTGGACCTACATATTATGCAACACTATCAAATAATAAAACACCCACTGCCAACTTCAAAGAAAATCTAGCCGGCCAAATAAAACACAACATTGTATTTGGAGGGCATGTGTAGTGTGCGCCTGAGTCATAAGCTGACTCATTCCTATGATGCTAAAATGTCACTCAAACCCACCTCCTCACCCCCCACAGTGCTCATAACCTGTTCATGGTCTGCTGCATCTCCTGCACTTTCTCTCTCGCTGCCATGTTTTCTCAAAGTTATTTCTGAAAACTGTTTTAGTAGAATTTAACCCTTGTATAGTGTTAGGGTCTGTGGGACCTGTTTTCATTTTTTTATCAAAAGTAAAATCATAAAAAATGTTTTTCAAAGTCAGACTCATTGGCCTTAGCTCTTTTACTGTGAAGAACGTATTTCAAAACACATACTCAACACACATTTATATTACATACATAGGGTGTTCGGGTCCGCTAGATCAGGGCTGTAACATTGTTACAAAATCCAAGCAAATATTCACATCTAAAGAAGGCACTCTTTTTTTTGGTGAATATACAATGTAATGGGACATGGTCTATGTCATTTTATTGTCAATTGACTCGAAGAATTGATTCTTTTATATGTTGTATACATCAACTTGTTCACACTTTTACATTCAGAAACCTTGATCGATCATGATTGATTTTTTTAATGTAAAAATATAATAATTTGTGGTGTATTCTAGGCTTGGTTGGGTAGCCGATCTTTGGGTCAATGTCACTTGTCTGAATCTGGACAATACGAGACTAGTTTAAAGATAAAGATGGACTGCCCAGAACTTTATTTGTTTGTTCAGATTTGTGTGTTTCTTTTCTTAAGAGAAATTAATCAGAATATTCAGACTGCTTGCTTCCGTACTCTTTCACATTGAACATGCTCAGCAAAGCTAGATTCTGATAGCTGGTTATTTGGCATTTCTTCAGCAGTCACAGTCTGACCTTGTGGTGAATTGTGAAATGCTTCCCATTAGTGAACGGGTTTCATGACTACAATTGAAACAGCTAACACCAGCGTGTTTCCTCATGTAAATCCATTAAAATAGTGCACTATAGGCCTTTACTGTATACGCTACTATAACATGTTGGAAAATAACTTGTGACTAAGGCCTGAAGTCAGAGAGAGAGGTCTCTAATGGATACTGAGTTGTCCAGAGCATAGATAGAGTATAAATCATTAATGCACTGAGAGAGTTCCTATGTCTACCATGCATGTGTTTTGCTACACATTACATTACACATATATATGTTACACTTTATATATGTATAAACATGTTTTTAAATATGTTGGATTGGTGTATATTATATCCACTGTCAGTAAATAGTAGCTCGGATTTTAGGATTTACATTCACGTTATATCTAAATGGTCAGGTCAACTTACAATATCCAATTCCAATTTCCTTTAAATAGGCAATGGTTTAAACATTCATTTAAGTAATCTTTACAAGATTCTGGATAAAGAATAATCTTTCCTTTACAATAATAACACAGTATATATAGTCTATGTCTAAAAAATGGGTTGGTCTAGTACTATGAGCTAAACGGTTTGCAGAAGAACATATTTAGTAAGTAAATATTTTAATTAGATAAATCCTTGCCATAACGGATCTGTATCTTCAGCGCACTATTTGACGTTAGCAGCCTCGATGCGCGTACGTGGCGGAGTGATCCGTGCTGTGCACAGGCCGTGCTTGTCAGTCAGACTTTGAACAGTGCACTGGCGCTCATCGCCGCTAATCTCTGCCCGCTGCTTGACACCGTTGACGCTGCTACTGACAGCTATTATCTCCGACGACCTCAGAAATACAGATTAGGATGAACAGTCGCTGAAAGGAGTGGGAGGCTGAGGGATAAAAACGCAGGGGTTGAGCGGAGATCAAGCTACGCCGTCCATCGTTCACGTTACTCGGGAGTTACGATGGTCCAGTCAGGGGACATTTTTCTAGCCTTGCTGCTTGTGGGCTATACAGGTAAGAAAATTACTAACACTGTACTGTAGTATTCCGTTGGTACATTAGCACTGTTCAGCGTTGTGTTACTACGTGCCTTGCATGTATTTCCACACATCAGCAGTGGTCGGGACCGCTGGCATCTCCTCCTTCTCGGCTTTGGGTCTTCCTTCTCCCGCCTGCTCCGCCCGGGGCGCTGTGTTGTGCAGGTGCAATGGTGATGATACTGCGACTGCTGCTAATTAGCTTAAAGAAGGAGAGCTGTGCCATTTGTTTTAAGCTTCTCTGTGTCAGAAAACCAGTTTGTTTGCACCAGTTGTAGAGCATTCATAACACTGTAATATGCGTGACCATCATATCCGCTGAGTTAGCATTACTGGACATTCAATAAAATATGATTTAAGGGGAGGCAGTGCTGCATCAGATGGATTTTAAAGAGACCTTGTTTATGCATTGGAGCTAATGGAGCATGGAGAGGTTTCTGTCTCTTTATGGAGGCACTGTGGATGGGACGTGTGTTGTTGATGAGGGATGCTGCTGTGTCTGCATGCACTCATAAACAAGCACAGCCTTGTGGATTAAGCCACAGTCTGTGAGTTATTAAAAGCATTGTAAACTGAAGAAAACGCATGTGACTTTGTTAACAGCCACCTGTCTCTTGTCAGGTGGAAGATGCAATTATTTGCGAGGACTATCAGTGTTTGCACAATGCACAGTTTGAGTCGTTTGCACACTTTGACTAAAGTGATGGATAGCCAGCGCAACTTCTACTCTGAATCATCTGTTATGTAACCTGATGCCACGATAAATGCTTTGAAATGGGATCCTCTAAGTTGGTAAATGTGTCGTTATGTAAGTCTAATTTGGAGACTTTAGTGTCAAATTACATTTGTAAAACCCTTAGGATGACATGTATTTTATTAAAATATCAGCTCTGCTCTTGCTTGAGAGGGCTACACTAGTTTCAGTCAGGCACTGGGTGTTTGTGGGATAGCCTTTTAATCTTTGCTGTACAAATGTGCAGGGGTGTTCCTCGGGCACTCACTGCAGCTCACTTACTGGAAGCCTGTAGATAGAAATGGTAATGTACATCTGGGGCTGTGATTTATGTTTGGCAAGAATGTTTCAGAGTCTACTTATCTCACTGCTGTACAGAGCAACAAACACTCCTTTGGGTACAAAATAGTACATGATATGACCATACACCACCTCTTAACTCAAGATATAACATGTTCAAATGCTATTTGTAACATACTGTAAAGCCATACAAAATAGGCAGCCATTTTCTGAGCATATATTTACACAGCCAGGACCTGTAAGGTATATGAATCATGGAAACTGTACCTTACTTAATGTTTTATATCACCTTTTTGATCTTGTCTTTTACTCAAATAACTATAAATAGTCTAATCTACATCACTGAGTCTAAAATTAAAAAGACTCTTTGGACTGCTGTCACGATCTGCTTTTGTTCTGTGTGGATTCTGCTGCACACAGTCAAAAATAGAGACTTATATTTAACTTAAAAACTAAAAACATTTTCAAATTGAGATGATTCTGAAATCAAACAAAAAGACAGCTATGATTTTGAAGATAATTATTAGTTGCAGCATTTCTTGCTGAGTTGGGACTGTGCAAGGATTATCCATCTTTCTCTCAGCTGGTTGCTTGCTCAACAGGCTCGTGAGCCTCTTGGCATAATTTTTAATTGAGCGTCTTCAAAGTGATAACTGTGTTAGGAAATATTTTCAAGTGCCTAGATTGTCACTATGCAAACTCCATTCTTTACATCGCCAAAATGCAAAACATATCACAATATAAAGTACAATATAAAGTACACATTTCTAGTCATAGTAAAATAAATTCTATTTGTAATGTTTGTGCACTTTACCACTTGGTCTCTTGATATGAACTTTTATAGCCCTGATGAACCTTACATTACGTCACGATATGAACTCATCTGGAAACCGTGATGCTGCTCAACGTCTTCACAGACCAAGGCCAAGCTGGAGCCACAGCTGACTGCAGTCTGCCTCTACATACTTATTCACATCTGACCTAGCTTTGCAAAGACCGAAATCAACACTCCAGAAATATATGGCAAATATTGTGTCCAAACCATAGCTGTCCTATAGGAAGGCTTGTGCATGTGCACTATTGTCCACTGCTGTGTGTCCATTTTTAACATTTCTCCAGGCACTTTACCAGATTACAAGCAAATTAGCCTCCTCACAAACTAAGTATATTAACACACATCACCACTGTTAACAGTGTTTGTCATTGTATTGCAGCTATAGCATTGATATTCTGTAAGATTGACTAGTTTAACACTTCCATAAGACTTATTTGAGAAAATCACAGATGCCAACTAATGCTTCTTCTTTTTCAATCTTAATTGAGATGGTCTGTGGTTTTGTACTGACTAGGACTACTCCAATCTTGGTGATGGGGAGTGGATGAGACAGATCCAGATCTTTAGGAGATGTGTTGCTTTTGGATACACTGAAGATGACATTACACATTCACATGACCCTCGCAGCACTGTGGGCAGCAGGCAGCCACTCCAAGGCTTGTTTACAGATGAGGCATACGTTAAGCTAAGCAGTTGTTGTTCAATGACTGGCCTTTGTATGAGGCAAGGTCGATAGGCTCTAAGATATTATTGTATGGTCACTTATTACCTTGTTTACACAAAGCTGCCTGTTTGATGATTTTTACTGAAGCAATCGCAATCATTTTTCATAGGTTTAGCAAATTCAACTTCATGCCAATGTACTCCTTGACCTGGTCACATGCCTGAATAAATAAAGAGTGATGCGTGAGGAGGGGTTTAGACTCCACAAAACTGTACAATAGGAATATTTTAGATTTAAGATTTTTTAACACACAACTATACTACTATAACCATATTTGGCACATTAATTTTAGCTGCAATAAAACATGAGGTTTTAAAGGCTGTACAATAAATCTATATACAACCTCCCTTGACCATGTTTTAAGTTTCTAGAATATGATGATAATGATGATGTCAGAATTCTGTATTAACTATATGAAATAAGAAATGTCCCTCCAAAAAAGTCGACTTATTTGTGAGATAAATTAAAAGTATTCACCGTTCTAATTATTAAATTAACTGTATCAAATAAAAAAAAATATTGATTGGAATACAGTTTAAATACTGGATTAATTCCTTCAAAAACGTGATATATCGTATGGTATTATGTGCAATATATCGCAGTATCGGCATATTGCGATATTATCGGTATCATGAACCATGTATCGTATTTAATCGTGGTACCTCGTCTCTAATGTGTTTTGCTATTTTGTGCTAGTATGCATTGTGTGTTGTTGTAAACACTTAAATCTCCTGCTGGCTTATTGTTTCAATTTGCTATTTGGCTTCAAAAAACAACAGCAGCGTGTCTACTACAGTTCGCCTTACACTAAATCCTCATATTACTCTAGTGCTTTCCAGAAAACATATGGTGCCCGAGAGAGTGAAGAGGATGAGCCGAGAGTGTCATGAGGACAAAGGGCAAAGGTCAAATGGAGCAAAACGACATACTGGTAATGGTGAAATCTGACACACCAGTGGGTTGGTCAATAGAAGCAAAATCCTGCCTCTTCTCCCAACACTAAATTGAGTTGAGACGTGAATGTGTGTCACTCATCAGATAAAATAGAAAATGGCAGCTCTGTGATCTGGAGATCCCTCTGGAGAAAGGTCTTAACATTCTACAACCTTCTGTCTTACTCCTGTTTCTACTACTATGGGACCAGCATGTTACAGCGTTTATCAGCGGATATAAATATATATATATTTATATTATAGGCTATTTATAATACATTAGGGAGGTATTTTAATGTCTTTGCAGAAGCTCATAAGGCTTTTCTTTTCTTGCCAAAATCCGTTACCTCTTCCTTCCTGGCTGGCTCCTAAAGAAAACCGAATTGCTTTTTGATGCAGCTGCAGATAGGAGGACTGTTTTGACTCTATCTGGATGTCTTATTTGGGAGAGCTGGAAGCAGGGCACGACAGGACTCCTCTGATATCAGCTCAGTCAAAACAGCCTGCTGAACAGCCCTGTGGCCCCTGTGGCTGCAGTGGCCTCTGTGAGTGGATGGGAGCTCACAGTGTCTCTGCTTTAAGGCGCTGTCCTCATTTACAAGTGATGCGCTTGAGTCATTTGAGTGAAACTTTTCAAAGAGAGCTTATACTGTATGTCTGACTTAAGACACGTCTCCATGTTTCATCTCACTATTATAAAGCAATATGCTGGTGGCTAGGATTTAGCTCTCCACTTCTTTTATGCAGCGTTAGCGGAAGCAGTGTGTCTTCTCATGCGTCCATGCACATCATGGTGCACTCATTATTGAAACACTATAGAGTGTATGACTATGCACAGAGCAGGGAGAATTGGGATTGCTACGCCTCAGGCTTTTTTTTATGCAGCCACATAGTGTGTCACCATTCCCAGCAACAGGCTGACTTACTATGGCAGCCACAAACACCTCTGTCTTAAGCTAAGTCATGACATGCATTAATTGTATTGTGAGAAAACATGAAAGCAGTCAGGGGCACATAGCTGTTATTTTTAATCTCTAATTAGATCACAGTGAGCAGGACTATCTCTGGAGGAGCTGGTTTTGTTCCATTCAGTTGCACTTTCCACTTCAGAATGATGTCAGTGATTCCCACCAATCAGCTGCTCTGGGCCAGCTCTGCAAGGACGCTCTTGAGTCGACCCATTTAGCACCTTCTGTCACCAGGTCCACATCTGTCATGGCAGCGCATTTCCTTCATTGTTACTTCTCCATATAGTATAACGGATTACAACCGAGTTTAATTAGAAATATAGATTTTCCAGTGGGTCTTACTGTCTCTGCAAAGAAACCTAACCTTTCTTTACAAGAGGTGCAATTCCTCTCACACTATTAGCTTCACCAGTTTAACAAAGGCACATGATGATGTTGGTATGACTGTTGATAATGACCCTTTTCTGTTATAATTGAATATGGCAGAGTGGTGATTTTACAACATTTGAACTACACTTTTTGTGAAGCATTAATGAATGTGTGACAGTGTAGACAAAGCCAGTATAACAGACGTGATTTTGAGTCTCTTTTCGAAGCACTATTTTTTAATCTCACATTTTCAGTGTCCCTCACAGTGCTGTGCTGTAAGTGCTAACTCCCACTCCAAATCATGAAAGTGTGGTAAGTAATGTATCTCCACCACACATCATGTCACAACAACCTTTACCCAGCAACACAACACATCATGTAACATGTGAGGACTTGTGTGTTACACTAATGACATGAAAAAACATATAACTAGTGTTGGGACTTGATAGACTCAATCAGATCAGTTCTCTCTGTGGAGGTGGAAAATGACCATCAGTGGTGGGAGACTCACTGGATGATATAATAGGTCTGCAGTACACACCTACTACAGTACATCCATATAGGGGTGGGCAATATGGTGATAAAAGATTGTACTGGGACATAAAGTTATGACTTATGATTTGCAAATCTGGAAAGATCGTTGAATCATGCTACAGTGAATTTATTTATGCTCTGTTGTTTTTACTGTAACAATGCAAGTGTTTATTTTAAAACAAAAATTAAAAAAATAGCATAGCATGATGAACATTGGATTGGCTGTATGTTGAATTTGTAGTTGTAGTTGTAGTCTTCTGTGTAAGACAAAAAATATATATATAAGACTAAAATTGTGATAAAACCGTAATCATGATCTAGATATTAAGATTATTGAGATCTTTTTTTTTTAATTTTGACTATATTACCCACTCCGTATCCAAAAGTGTTTTCTGTACACTGTAGATCAGATGGCACACTACTCTCTTAAATGTAGAATGTGCAGACTTTGATTGATGATAAGACTGATGCTGACAAAAAAAGATTCTTCCATTCTGCACAAATTGAGAATGTTAAAGAGCCAATCGATGTTGTTTAGGTCTTTACAACACATTTCCCATCAGATGGACTAGTGGGCAGAATGTGTGGTTTTATGATGCACCCTCTCTGATTCAGAGGTCATGGAAGTAGTTCAGTGCACAGCTCTGAGGCATGGGGGGAGGAGCTGTGAGGACTGCTCAAGGTTTGATGAACTGATTATTTTTTCAGTTTAACTGCTATCATCTACAAGGTGTTTTCATTGGATTTTTAGGGGTCATTGAATGTGGTTTTGTTATAATTATAAAAACTAAATAATTGAGAAAAAACAATGAATTAGGCCTACACTAATTTTGAATTGAGTCATACAGCTAAAAATTGATTTAAATATAAAGTTAATGATGTTATAATGTTCCTTTGTTTATTAGATTTCAGTGCAAACAGTCATGCTAAAACATGATTAAAAATAAATAAATGACAAACATCTCCCAATGAATAAATCATTAAAAATAATCGTAAAGCATTAAAAATAACTGATATATTTATATACACTCCACTCACAGATATTAGTGCTCAGAATTCTTGCAGCACTATGGCTTACTTGCCCGTATTTGGAGCATAGTCTGGATGCTGTGTAGTTGGTGGGAAACACTCACCTTAATAATGTAGTAGCAGCCACTTGTGTGTTGGGTGAGGCACATGCAGGTGTAGCGCTCCTCCTACTCACCCTGTCCTTTCTGTGAAGCACACAGATATTTTTGGCTGTCGAGACCTTTCCTGGTTAGTCAAGGAGAATACCAAATAGCGTTTTTCCAAGGGAATGTAATTTAGCACAGACAGGCTACAGATTTTTATTAAAATGTGTTTTGCTTGTCTGCTGTGCTTTGTGATGGGGCTGATGAAGTGCTCATATTGTGGGTCTGTATGTGCGCAGCTCCATGGATCTTCTTTGGCTGACTGAGCGGGAGAGGTCCATAAATTATCAAGCGTTGTCTGGGGGCTTCGAGTGGCAGTGCTGCAAAAAAAAAGAAGAAACTTTAGTCATAAAGTGTCTGCCGATGCAAAGTGCACAAGTTATTCAAATACTGTCAACATTTGGAGAGGAAAAGTGGGGGAAATATTGTATTGTATGTATCCATTATCAATGTTATTTAGTGATTATTAGTTTGCATTTTTATCCATTTCCACTTCACATTTAGCTTATATTTTATATCAGGTTTAGAAATAGCCAGAGAAAGAAAAGCCTGCAGACAGCCACCAGGCTTAATGGGTAAAAAGAATACTGAACTCAAAATGTCTCACCTAGTCACCTTATTATTATTAAGTTTTTTTACTACATTTTGTCCATTTGTTTATGGATTAATACATCAATTTAAACTAATCACGTCGGTGTCCGTGTCCGCAGATCCTAGCTGTGCCGGATCAGTTTCAACATTTGCACACAGGTTTATATCATAAAGACGGCAAACTGGATCGATTTGGATACTTCTTCGATGAATATTAATTAAGTAATTAATTAATATCGGGCCAAAACTGTGAACGCAATAACTCAAAAAGTCTTTGGTCTTCTGGATCTTTTTCAACTGTTGCACACAGGTACATATCATGAAGATGCACAACTGGATTGAGTTTGGTACATCTTCGAATAATGACAATTAAATAATTCACAAATTAATGTTTTGATGCACTTTTATTGAGCCAATAATCCTGCTGAACATAAACAAAATCGCGTGAATGTTGTCACATTGATCTGGGCAATTGTATACTTAATGTACATAGGCACATTACAGAGATCAAATAAAGAATGCCTCTATAGCGCCCCCATGTTTATGACCCCTATGGGACCCTGAACACACTTACTTTGGCAGAGAGCAATGAAACTTGGTACAGTGATTCTCCACAGTGTACCCAA
>JAVQKC010027059.1:0-14980 GCA_036025475.1 Philypnodon macrostomus | reverse complement strand
CGTGATGTATCGTGAATGAATCACAGCAGGCTTCAAGATATCGGCAAATATCGTATCGTGGTTCTTTGTATCGATATGATATCGTATCGTGACAAAACCCGCGATTTACACCCCTACTAAACAGTGAATGCAATAATAAGTCTTTGCTGGAATTTTTTTTTTTAAATTCTAGACAGTTACATATCATGAAGACGCTGAACTGGATTGAGTTTGGTACTTCTACAATTAATGACAATTAATTAATTAACTAATTAATGCCCTGAAGCCAATAATCCTGCTGAACATCAACAAAATCGCATGAATTTTGGCACAGTCATCCGGGCTAGTGTATAATTAAAGTACATAGGCAAACTATGCCTGTGCTGCCGGCCCCGACAGCGAATTGTATATCGGCGAAACGGCCCCATACGCCTGCTACAACTGTCACCAACGGGTACCATAATCAGACATTGTGTGATTTCTAAGGGTTTTAATATTGTTAACGAGCAATTAAGAGGCCCCGCCCCCAAACTATGAAAAACATGGGAAGGGTCTATTTGACTTTTTTGATTTGTCTGGATGTTTGTGAAGAAGGTTTTTGCCAAATTTAGGAAATTCCCTAAAACTACATTCTTCTTTCAGTCTATAGGGGGCGCTATAGAGGTAACTGCCTTCATATTAGTCAGATGTGTTCAGGGCTGGGGGGTAATTAGGTATTTCAGGTTTGAGCCTAATTGGGCACAGTATGTGCAAGTTAGAGTCTGTCAAATAATATACCTGATTTCCCAATTCAATTCAAGATGGCCGACTTCCTGTTTGTTGTAGGGTGGGGTCATAATAATATTTTATGTTGGGTACACTGTGGAGAATCACTGTACAAATGTTGAAACTGATCCGGCAATTTGTTTTTGAGTTATCGCATTCACCCTACAACAAACAGGAAGTCGGCCATTTTGAATTGAATTATGGAGGTTAGGTATATTTGACAGCCTCTAACTTGCACATACTTTGCCCGATTAGGCTCAAACCTGAAATACCTAATGACCCCCCGGCCCTGAACACATCTGACCAATATGATGGCAGTTACCTCTATAGAGCCCCCTATAGACTGAAAGAAGAATATAGTTTTAGGGAAATTTACAAAATTTGGCAAAAAATATCCTTCACAAACATAAAAAACTTAATAGACCCTTGCCATGGTTTGGGGGCTCCTAATTCCTCGTTAACAATATAAAAACCCTTAGATAACACACAATGTCTGATTAAGGTGCCCGTTGGTGCCATAGCAGTTGTGGCAGATGTATGGGGGCGTTTTGCCGATATACAGCATAGGCCTAGTTTAACTTTAGTCCCTCCCTTGGCTTCTACAGCAACATCAGGTCAGGTTTTTGAGTGGTGTGGTAGCGTGCACATACTCTGATTTGATGTAGCTGTAGAGGCTATTATAAGAGCACACCTAAAACTTAATTTAAAAAAAAATTTAGCCCTAAAGATGATTTTAGAGTGGGTATAATCTGGTAATAGATTATTGAAACCGGATTTAAGAAGGGATCTGTAATGCTGCAATTTGCTAAGTGGCTTCAGTCTATAGTACATATAGTATGATGCAAGAAGGTTACATGCATGTTTTTAGAAAAAAATAAAAACATTAGTTGGACTTTTCCAGCATGTGTGATTGAATCTGAAAATTGAAGCAATTAAACAGTGTAAGAAAATGTCAGGATGTTATGTCAGACTGAAGAAAGTTGTCAGCTCTTTCAAACTCAAACTACAGCAGTCAACAGGCAAAAACAAACTTGACATGTTTATACATACAGTACAATGTGTCTAGCCTTGGCTCCATTTTGCTTCAAAAGTTTCTTCAGAGTTCATCTCTAGTTGTGTGGACAGTTTCAAACTCTAAGTCCACTTGTTTCTCAACTTTACATGTACACTGCAATGTCTGCAAATACACTACTCAAGCAAATTCTGGTGAGGTGTTCTGCAGCTATTCACTTTGGACCAAAATGTACTTGACATGTTTTGTTTCTTTGGCTTCAGAACTTCCAACTTTATTTCCTTGTTGTTCAGCCCATGGATCCAGTCTTCAGATAAATGACAGTGTATTTGGTCACTGCGTCCACTTGTTTTATCCCGTACACGGTTGTTGGAGAGAGGCCTGTGATGTGGTCCACAGAAGGCTGCCGTCAGCTCGTGTTTGAGTGACGAAGGAGGCTGGTTTTGGGGGTAGAGGAGTGGGGGACGCGTGGGTAGCGCTGGCTCAAACATGGCAGTCTACAGTGCAGCCGTATGGAGCCTGTCTTCCCGCTGCGCCGCTGATGGATCGTCCCGACACCACAACATGAAGCCTCTGCCACTGCCACTGAATCTGTGTGTGTGTGTGTGCGCGTGTGTGTGTGCGCGCGCGCGAGCGAGTGGGGGATGGGCTGTCTGACGGGCCGACGTCTTCATTTGAATGAGTAATTATTGCCTGCTCTGTTGCGAGGCCAAGACGTGCCACTCTCTCTGCAGTTTGTGTAAAGGCGGAAATACAGCAGAATGCATGGTGGTGGTGTGTTCTTTGTGCTTTTTCAGACCGTTCAAAGCTGATTCAAACAATGAAAACTTAATATATATTTGTCTCATTTTAGTTGAATAAAATTATACTTCGTGTGACCACTTTCCACCACCATTTGAACCATCCTTCAATGTCACAGGGGGAACCTGTCAGGTGCAGTGGGTGACTGCAAGACCGCAGTGAGGAATGGGGTGTGACAAAATATTGTTATTCCAATATTTCATGATGTATTAATATTGCAGGTTGCTGTATCATTATATAGGAATGAATAACATTTTAGAAAGTAGACTTGTTTGTTGTTAAAGTATTAACTACATTTCATACAAAAATATTTCTCATTCATGAATGGAATACTGTAGTACTATAGTTCCTTTAAAAACTGTGATATTGTAGGTTATCATGTGCAATATATCCATTGTAAATAAGTTTTATTTTTACTTTTCTCAGACAGCAGTCACAACATGCTTCACAATAAAAGACATAATAAGCATAATATAATACAGATACATACATTATAACACAGTAAATATACTCATATCAACCTCAGGTCTAGTGAGTCTAAAACACACCAAAGAAAATGTCTTAAGTTGCTTTTTAAAACTATCTACAGAGTCCAGTGAGTGCAGGTGGAGTGGCAGTTTGTTCCCCAATTTGGCCGTTGCAGTTAGGAAGGATCTATCTCCTCGGGTCTTGAAGCGGGTGCGAGGGACCATTAATAGTTTCCGTTTGAAGGATCTCAAGCTGCGTGCCAATTGTAGTATCGTCATATTGTGATGACATCAGTATCGTGAGCCATGTATCGTGTATGGTATCAAATCGTGAGGTACCCTGTGATCCCCTGCTCTACCGAGGACCTTTCTCTAAATCTCTCTAGCTTGGGCCTTGGTCAGGACCTAGCTGATAAATTTGTGTACAATTTGATAAACAGAGCAAAGTTAAGCATATTTTCAGCTCTTTATATGAATTACAAATGGTATTCAGCAATGGGTAATGGTGTGAAGTGGTCTGGTGATGGAGTATTTCTATTCTAAAGTGAGCCTTGAGGACACTAGAGGTTAATGATAGTGGATTTTAAATGTCCCCTATTGGTCTTTGAGTGAAGGCTATTCACTAAAAGGTCTGTTAAGTCCCAAAGCCACTGTACACATCCTAAATGGATTTGGTTTTATACAGTTGAATTGGCTCAATGAATGCACAGGCTGGCTTTTTGTTACACTCTGAAGTAGAAATGTTGATAGGGCTGCAATTACAACATGTGACCAATCAGCAAAACAGTCTCAGACGGATGGGGCTTTAAATCATGTTGAAAGACAAAATGGAGACCACTGTCTAATTCTGATTTAGTCTCAGTCTAGGGCTGATTTAGACCTCATTTAGTCCTGGTTTAGACTTGATTTAGACCTACTTTAGTCATGGTTTAGACCAGATTTAGTCATAGTTTAGACCGGATTTAGTCTTCATTTAGTTCTGCTTTAGGCCTGGTTTAGTCCTGATTTTTATTTTTTGTCTGTTAAACATGGCACTTGGAGAGCCATATTTCCCGATGTTATTAGTGACAGTCTTACATGCACTGATTAGAGGCCACTAAAAAATTTCAGAAAGCTGGACATAATCTAACTAATAAATCATGGCATCACATTGTAATATAGGTTTTCAAGATTAAAAAATACTGAATGCAAGAGTTCACTTTTGTTAGTATTTTGTTTGACTTTGGGGCCACAATACAGAAATATATGCATGAACAATAATAAAACATATAAAATCTAGTCATATTTTCAATTAACAATTCAAGCTATGTGAATTCTATATATTAGGTAAACTGCAGCTCAGTGATCAGAAAGCTGATGTCCACTTGATTTTTTATTTTGTTTTTCCCCACACCTGCTCTGTTGAGGTTAAAATAAGGTGGTGGAGGGTGGTGTTTAGGGACATTACCGGTGAAGCACACGGGCGTAGGCGGGAGTGAAAGGCGATCTGATGGAGGAGCGCCGCCGCAGATGGAGAAACTGCAGAAAAATTAGGCAAAAAAAAGGAACCAAAAATTACAGGTCATTGTGCCGGCACAGTGCACACAATTAGGCATCGTCCAGGTGCTCAGAGCCTCGGCAATTACCGGCCAATTAATGCCAGCGGTGTGGGTATGGTGAGGGCTAACCGCAAGAAGACCGTTGAAGGAAGAGAATATACTTTATATGAAGGAGGAGAAGAGGAGTGGGTAATTAAGTAAAATACTGTTAAGAATCTTGAAGGGGAACTTGATTACAGCAATGATTAGAATGTCTTGATTGAAAGTTACTGGGATACTAAGGGTAGTTACTGTAGAAAGAGTAATTTATATGCACAACATTGTTTTACAATGTAAATACAAAACCCCAATTGGGGAAATCTTAACTGTCAAACACTAACTGAATTGATTTGTCTACATCTTCTGCCATCTGACGAAGTGGTGAGGACCCACACATCTTGCTGTTTTGATTCCTCAAAGACCAAAACTGAGCTAGAAACATGGGAAAGGTTAGCTTATGCCAGAAATAAAAAATACAAAATAAATACAAAATATTTAAAACTCTTCAGAAAATGCTTAGATAATGCATTACTCTGTCAGTACTGGTATAAAGTATCAAAATATGTATTGTTTCTAGTTCTAAAATCAATCTAAACAAATTCGCTTTTCACTATTAACCAGTACAGTGTAGAGCTGGATCTGTATGAATGTGTTCAGTAGGTTTAGTGTACTTCCTTTTTTTGGCCAAAACTATGATCTGGTTATGTCTTTGCGTCTGAAAATGTAACCAACCCATGTGTGTATCTTGTTTATGTTGTCAGATGACCCTGGTAGATCTCCACAGTCAGTTCCTGCAGCTCCTCCAGTCTCTCACTGATTTCTGGGACGTTTTGGACGAGATCGACTCAAAGACCTGGATTCTGGAGCCGGAGAAACCCAGTCGCTCTGACACCATGAGACGCATCGCAGTCGGTACCAGAACATGTTCATAGTACACATTATTCATCAGTAATTGTTTATTTATAAGTTATAGGTAAAAAAAAAACATGTCTTGCATTTTTAGGAAACAATGCATCGATCAAAGTAGAAGTGGACCCCAGACACCCAAAGATGCTGCCTGAGTGCTGCCTACTGGGAGCAGAACATGGTGAGCCATGAACCAGGTGCAGAATACATTACATCACTTTTGGAGAACATTCTTTGTTCTTATTAGTGGTAGAATGTACTGTCTTTTATTTTAACAAATCTTCATGATACAATTTGTAGAAGAAATCTGGTTCACAACATAAAAATATGACAAATTGTTCTTACTATCAGCATTTAGGCTAACCTACTGACTAAGCATAAGAATGGAGAAGAAAGCTGATTTAAATGACTTTCATGGCATGGGCTGGTCTGAGTATTTCAGAAACTGCTGGAATATTGGGATTTGCTGGGGGTACAGGGAATGGTCCCCAAAAGAGAAAATAATCCAGTGATCAGCCAACTAGTGGTGGAAATTCTTGTTGATACGAGAGGTCAGATAAGAATGACCAGTAACAGTAACTGAAATACATAAAACATAGTCTTACATTTTATTACAATAGAATTGTAATTTAAGCCTTTGCAGTAGGTCACACCAAGTACTACCTCTCAAAATATCTGGCTTTACAAGTACTAGGGGCAAACTAAACCAGAAATAAACTAGTTCTGAACCAGATCTAAACCAGTATGTTAAAAATCCTTGACTCCAGAGTACAACTAGAAAGAGCCTGCGTACTGCTGGTGGACCTCATACCACAGTTTGATAAACAATAGATTATTTCAGCCCATTGTTCGTGTTTTATTTAGTCATTCTGTTGTCGGCCTGTCATGTCACATCAGTGCGTCTCATTCATTCTCTTCTCCGAACCCCTTTCCGCTTCTCGTCAATCGTCGGCCATTGTTTCTGCAAACCCAAGGTCACATGACTCGGCGCGCGTTGCCACGGCGACACGACTCAAAAGATATTAAACGCGCGGAGCGACGGGACCCGTGGATTGGAAGGGCGCCGGGAAAATATTGCTTTTTGCATTTAGGGAAAATCAGAGCCGAGTGAATGAGTGATGAGTGCGAGACAGGGTCCACTAAGAGGAACAGGCAGAATCACTGTTGGAATCTCACAGAGGGTAGAGACACCTGCAGGAGGGGTAACCAGAGCATTGTCTGTCATTTTTAGGCAGATTTTGAAGGATAACCTGAAAAATCTAATCTAGATTTGTAACCATTTTGTTTGTTAAATGAATAATTAAACCATGTAGGGCTGAAACAGCTAATCAGATTCATTGTGACTAATCGATTGAATTTAGTAATAGAATAATTGTTAACTGGAGTATATAGACACAGTAGTAATTAAGTAATTAAGACAAAAATAACTGTACAAAAAATCCATATATTTTGCATTTAAGATGAAAAACCTTTGTCTGTAAATATGCTCTCAAAATGTACAAAATTCAAATTTTGTATTCAATTAGCAAAATAAAAATTGGTTGCAGCCCTAAAACTGTATGCCATTAAGAAGTGTGTATGATAAAAAGAGGCATGCAGATCAGTTGCTTTCTTATAGTGAGACTATATCTGAGACCATTTTAATCGTGTTCCATTGATATTGGCTGTAAAAATGCTCATACAAAGGCCTCATACATTACAGTTTACTATGAATATGTTATACAAGGCATTAATGTTAAAGCTAATGGTAACACTAACACTATTATATGTACTTTATTACAGTGGTCACTCCTCTAAGGAACAAACTCAACGCCAACATGCACATGTGGTAAGATAATAGTTTTGGTCTTAATTTTGTGTCAAGAAAAAGCACTTCTTAAATATGGGGGGGTTCATCAAAACGTTCAATTTAAAGAGGTTGTAAATATATCCAAGGTCTGTGCCCTTTTTCAGACAGAAATTAAGAATCGCCAATATTTGACACTAATTACATAGCTTGGTTAATTAGCATGTACAAGATTGCTTTATCTTGTAAATGGACAGTTAATCTTAGTAAACTGGAATATTTCCAATTATAAATGCACTTTATTTTACCCACAGCATTGAAAATGTATTCAGTTTAGACCTTAATTTTGACAGTTTTTTTGTGTTTGTTTTCAAATAATAGTTATTGATGATGTACAAGACTGTTTGTGATTCCCAAAGAGAGACCATAAACGTTTTGACCAATAACAATAAACACACATTTATAGAAACATTTCATCTCTTCTATACAAATATTCCTCCCTATATGACACACAAAACGCAACCTCACCTCTACCACAATACCCCCAAACTATGTCTCTTGCATATTCCTTACTAAGCTCCCCCAGCCTCTCCCCTCTCCCTCCCTGTACATTCTCCCAGCACAGGCCTGATTTGCATGTAGCTAATGAGCGTGTGTGAATCCTGAAGTGTCTCTTTTTGTTTTATTTTTTGGCTGCATTTTGGCAGGAACCCCGACACCAGCGTCCTGCTCAACCTCGGGGATGTTTTGGAAATCCAATTCCCGTCACCCGCCACCCACGAAAAATCTGTAAGTCACCGGATTTTCTCTTTCTCTCTCTCTCTTTTTTTTTTAACATTTCAAACACACTGCGACCACTTCAAGGACCCCGCATTTGTCTCCCAGTTATAAGGGGGCGGACGTACAGTAACAGTGCGATTGCGATTTCTTCTTTCCAGCTATTTCCATAATTTTTTTTGGTTTTGCTACCAGGCCGGCTCAAATTCCACCTATAATTGGGTTGTTTACAGATAACATCATTAGAATAACAAAGATGGCAGAAATCCGCGTACTATCACTTTGCCTTTAATCACACAAAATCGGTTATATCTTTCGGGCCCCTTTCCCCTCCCGTAGGTTGAAAAGAGTGGCCCCTCCCTCCCCGTTGAAGCGAAAGGGGTTGAAAGGCCGCCATGTTTATTCGCTGTCGCCGCGGTGATTAATGCCTCGCCTTCGTTAACATTCACAGTGCCGCCGAAAAGTTGAGTCGAACCAGATGTTGATTTTTTTTTTTTCTTTTTTTACCTGCCATCATTCCTCAGCTTAATGGATAGCTACAGAAAAACAACACTGGCTTCTCATTAAATGCAAACGAGAAAGTGTGTAATGAAGTGTTGTGAGCTCAGGTAATTAGGGATTTTTATCTGTTTAATATAGCTTTGTGACTAAAAACATGAAGGAAAACTGCTTAATACAATGACTATGAAATGAATGATCAAAAAGTGTTGTACTGCTGATGGCCACTAGGTGCTGGCTCTGAAAAGTGAGGCTTTATCCAATTGCAAAGTTCCTGTCCTCATCAATAATATGGACTTTTAATAATGCATCATTTTTATATAGCACTTTTCTCAACACTCAAAGACACGTTACAATTACATTATCATTCACTCGAGCCTGAAAATGTGATGGTGATGTTAACCATAAAACTCCTTTATTTGGTTTCCACTTATTCCGGAGTTAATCACTCTTAGTCCTGTCATAGTAAAACAGAACTAAAACGGACTACACAATAATATCGAGATATATTTACTGAAGAAATGCATATGCCTTCAAAATGTGTTATTGTGACAGACTTAATCACACCCAGAAATGTTTTACTTTTGAACTATTTCTTTAAACCATGTCCTGTATGTGTGTGTCCTAGAGTCTGAGTGTAGAGTGTGGGATCTGTTACTCCTATCGTCTGGACACCTCTATCCCTGATCAGGTCTGTAATGATCCTCGCTGTGGACAGCCCTTCCACCAGGCCTGTCTCTATGAGGTACAGTACAAGACACCAACATGCATTTTTTCACTTGCATTTATATAATATTGCTAGTTGGTTGCAAATCAAACTAATCATGTATTTTTCATTCAGGAAACTGTAAGGCTAATTCGCTCAATTTAGACTTTACCATTAGAGATTTATAATAGTGAATATTGTCTTCTGGTATTCTTTCATGAACCCTATGTCAGTGGTTAAAACGTCATTCTTTTCTTTGTTTTGCATCTAAAGAAGACACATACATTGAATGAAGTTATTTTCAGCATTTTATTATCCAACACATTACGTTAAAAGGCCATTCATTTACAAATTTTTCTGTTAAATCATATAAAACAATTTTTAATTGAACTTAGCAAATGGCAGATAAATGTCATATTGTATCAAAAACTATAGACCTGCTTTCTGTGGCACATTCAAGCTTTAGTTAGTACTCCTTTATATCCAATTGAGAACAGTTGGGGTGAACTAGATATGAGCTGTGCATTTGAAGACCTCATATTAATTCAATGCTACATTCAGATTTATATAGAATAAAATATGATAGAAGTGTGCAGTCGTGAGTGTATATTGAATTAAACTCAGTCTCTTAACACTGACCTTAGTGCCTTCTAATAAAATGGTGTTTTTGTATTTGTAGTGGCTCCGTGTGCTGCCTTCCTCTCGCCAGAGCTTCAACATTGTTTTTGGAGAGTGTCCTTACTGCAGCAAGGTAAGTCTGAACCAATCCACCATTCATAAATCCAATATAAAAACTAAAAAACCTTCTCATAAAAGACGTCAGATGAGAGGTTCGATGACAATACAACCATTTTCTAGCCTCAAAGTCAAAGATGATTATGGTCTAATGAGAAGTGGAGGCATGATTGTTGAAAGTGGTTTTGTGTGGTACTTGTCAGCGTTAGCCTCAACAGATGGCAGCATAAAAAGACTGATATAAAACCAGTCAAAAGCAAATCAAATGTTAATAATGATGAGAATATTGCAGCTATTTCTTTCAGAAGGGAACATAGTGAATCATCTGCCTCCATCTTGCCCTATCCTCTGCATCCTCTTCTCTCACACCAGCTAGCTTCATGTCTCTACACCATAAATCTACTCTTTGGTCTTCCTCTAGGCTTTCTATCTGGCAGTTCAGCCTCATCCTTCTATCCATATATTCACCGTCCCTCCTCTGTAAACACAAAATACTATGGTTTAAGAGAATCATTTATTCATTACTTTGCCTCCCTATACACATTTCATAGCAGGCAGCATGTTCACATTAATATGAAATACTTTTCCATTGGCATAAACAATGAAAATTCAAATCAATCTTGTTTTGTTTGTGCTCATTCACTGTTCACACTAACAATGTAAAATAATGCATTGCACAGTTCAAGTCATTGGCATTGGCAAAAAGTGGACCTAAATACTGGTGTTGGCTGCTTACTGGAATATCTTTGGTAGTTGTATTGGCTGCCAGAGCCTTGGACTACAATGGATTCCAGCTGATGTGTCACGAAATTAAACCTTGTACAACAAATCATTTACAGATTTATTGTTCTGTGACTGAAATAGAAATGCACCAGTCCAACATCAAACACTCATTATAGAAACAGCAAAAACACATCTGCCATTCAGATACACTTCAATATTTGTATCTAGGAATTGTTAAAATACTGTAAAAGTGAAATTTGCCTGTTTTTGTAATTGAATTGGGCATTTTAAGTAACAGAGAAACATTATTTTTGTTTAAATGTGGTAACAAAATGCAATATCACAATGTGAGTATCTTTTGTGCATTTTCATAAAATGGGAGGTACTTTCTATATATTTTTTTCAGTCTAGTTCAGATAAATATGACTGTGATGCCTGGTGAATGTGTCATCTATATGGTTTACGGAGTTGAGGAGGCGAGTGACTACACGAGACACACTCAAGAGACTTTCTCGGTACAAGTAAAATTGCTAAAATGTCAGTTATACATGTAGTTCCACTAAAAGGTGTAGGCTTAAGAAACTTACAATAAAGAAATGACCTTGTTCTATCTTCTGCCAACACTGACACAAATTTCTTCTTTTTCAGCCAATCACTGTAAAAATGGCACCGCCCAAGTGAATCTTAAAATGGCATTAAAAACACAACGCAACAAGAGCCAGTAGCAGGAAGAGTCCCACACAGACCCACCAGAACTGCAGCCCAGTCCTGTTAGTGTGGACATGAGCGGCCCTGTGACCACACTCTTCACACACATATGCTCTGATGTTGAAATGATTCCAGTCTCCTTGATGTTTCTCATTGTTTTTGTCTGAGTTTATATTGATGTTACCATTTGCCACAATGTCCCTTCTCTGCTCCAGACGTCTGTGTGAAGTCTTGGTCCGTACTGTGGTTTTCTGTTAAAGAGTGTGGCTAGTAAATATAATTATGTATGAAAAATAAAGCACCGTGTTATTTAAAACAGTAGTCCGGAAGTTCCCTAAAATAACAAGATGTTAAAGAAGAAATATTTGACAATGATTTTACATTAATCCCTCCCCTGGCCTCTAGAGCAACATCCACAAAATCTGATTTATGTTGCTGCAGAGGCCAGGGGAGAGACTAGAGTAAAACAATAAAATAAATAAATTAGTTTTTACATCATAGTCAGTCATTTTTAACAATTTCTTATTTTAGGAACTCTCTGGACAACCTCAGAAATACATAGGACATCATTATTTTCCAGTATCTGCCCCTGTACTGCTGGTCCCAAAACAAAAGTCTCCACCTGGATTTAACTAAACATAGGTGTGAGCCTCCTGTAGTTGAACAGGTCAGCAACATTATGTGTCCAAAGAATGAGGTCAGCTGACTACCTGAATATACTAAATGACCAAGTTATTTCATCAATAGATTTTTTTTTTCTTCCCTGATGGCCAAGATGACAATGCCAGGATTCATTGGGCTCAAATTGTGAGAGAGTGGTTCAGGGAGCATAAGACATAATTTTCACACCGAGTCCAGACCTTAACCTTGTGTGTGTACATGTGTACATGCAGTGTATGTTGTCAAAACCAAATATTTGCCATATCTGGTGCGTACTGTCTATTAAAAATGTATTGTGGTCTGCTGAACTTAATGCAGAGTATTTCTAACCCAGAAATTACCGTATGTGTTTTTTTTTTCTTAACAAATAAAAATGAGGTACTAGGTAGGTAATATTTCCCCGCCCCCGTTCTATAGACAACTGCATTTTTAACTGAACGCTGTGTTGTCCAATAGCTTTTGAGTTTCTGAAAACTCAACACTATTGGTTGACTATAAAAAGTAAATAAATAGCCATGGCTTCAGTAGTACATTGCTGAAGAGTTAGAGATGTAAAATACCCTTCTCACACTGCTAGGGCAATTTGGTACTCTGAATTTCTGCTTTAAGGCACCAATCTTTAAAATACTAACATGGTCTGAACTGATAGCATATTTGATTGTATAATTAGGATTAGCCTTTTAGCGCCTGGGCCTCACCACCTGTGTGTCTGTAGCCTTCGGGCTGGTGGGGGGACCTCGAAGGTAACATGCTGCGATTGGTTTAGATCTAGTTTTCTCCTCATCGTCGCCATCATCAGTGTGAAAACGACCAGGATTCAGTTTGTGGTGAGCAGGTTTGTCAGGTAAAGATTGTCCTCCAGTCTAAGAACAGATGATACAAAAAAGGTTCATTTGATTTTTCAACATTACAGATCAGTGGGGTGGGACAAAATATTGAAAATATATATCAGGTCCTGACTGATACTAAGACCAAACCAGGAGGATGCAGAGGATGGGGATAGATTGAGGCAGATGATTCCGTGTGGACACTTGAATGAAGATTTCTGACCTGTGGTGGTTTGTTGATGGGAGGGCCTCGAATATATTTGGCTGGGATCTGTTTGGGCTTCCTCCTATGTGCCTCCTCCTCTTCTTCACTGTCCTCATCCAGCTCCATTGGTTCAGCTTTGGCCTGGCCTCTGCTTCGTCCACTTTTCTGTTCAAAAACAATCATTTCGATCAGTGGTTTTCACATTTTTCACACCAAGTACCGCCTCAGAAATTATACCATTTTATTCAACTACAATGACATCCTAAGTCAAGACTAAACCAAATCGAAATTCATAATTCATTCATTCACCTTCTTCTGCGTATTCTAGGGTGTCACATGTGGAGCCTATCCCAGCATCTATGGGCCTTAGGCGGGGTACAATGGGAACAGGCAAGGAACAGTGGCCAGCTAGTCACAGGGCTGACATAGACATATACCTAGACACTTGACATATCACAGGCAACCAATCACTCTCGTATTTAGTAGGGGCAATTTAGAGTTATCAATTCATCAACAGTCATAATATAATTAGTTTAAGACCAGGACTGAGCCAGGTCTAAACCAGGACTAGACAAGGACTATGCTCACACATCAAAGTCAAAGAGAAATCAGGAAGAAAACTAGTTCTAACTAAACCAAGACTTGAGTACAACCACAACAGGGACAAGGACGATATGAGAAAATTTGTTGATGCATGTTCAATCAAGCAGCAATCTACTAGTTTACAATTGCTGCCATGAAATGACTACAACAAGGCCATGGAGGGACTAAAATGAGGAAATGATAACTAAATCTTGACTTTTAAATATAGTTATTTAGTTAAACACATAATAGAAAATGAATTGTAACAGTGTAAATCTATGTCAGATCTAAGACCATTGCTTTATTCCATTTACATTTTTAGATTTTGGGCTTGCTGATTTGATAATAAATGATCATTTAGCAAAATATATTGTGCAGAGGTACCCTTACCATTGTTTGAGAACCACTGATTTAGACCAATTGAATATATTTTTCGTTCATGCCAGCACTTTCCCTAAAGCTATTATCCAGTGACTCAGACAGTGTTAGGCCACATTTGCCCTGCTGTTGAATGGCCTCTTGTGTTGAACCAGGATCAAACTGGCCACACTCCAGCAGTAATCAGGGCTATAATTGGAGACTCCCCGCTCCTGTAAAGTGTGTGTCATCATCTTGTTCAAATTGGCCACTCTTCGGGCTGCGGGGGTCCAGGGGAGATCACAATGGGGTTAAAACTTCTACTTCATTCACATAGAAAACCAGCTGCAAGTTTTCAAAAGGTTAAACGGCAAAAAAGAACCAAAATAAGCGTTTGAGAGATTAAATGAATAAATTGTTAAAGGGGACAATGCAACTTTGCTATTTTGGTCACAATCTTTCCTTTACAGAGTTTTCACGAATGCCAAAAATACAAACGCTATCATAATGGTACAAGTTCAAAACAAAAACACCAGGCGACTGTAAGAGTTGTAAGATTCTGCTCTGCCGTCTCTGAGATGTAACTCTTACTTGTCCAAGTTCAGATGGTGAAGACTGAATAATAAAAACCACCAGGATTCGGCCAGTTCACGTCAAAGAGGATTTATTACACGTTCACAGATAGATTACACACGTAGAGTTGTCATGATCATGGAGCCAGACTCAGTCCAGTCAGAAACCGTTCTGAGAGTGACCTCCAGATCTAAGAGCAGCATTAGTTTGAGTCTTTTCCCATTGGTTGGTCATATGCAAATGTGATGTCATCTTCTTCCTAAATCGGCCTATTGTTAACAACTAACTAGCCCCACTGCATTCACTCAGTACACTTAGTTCAACATTGCGATCTTG
>JAVQKC010027056.1:0-10212 GCA_036025475.1 Philypnodon macrostomus | reverse complement strand
CCCCCCCCCCCCCCCCCACGCGGGGTCCTTCTGTGTGGAGTTTGCATGTCCCCCGTGTCTGCGTAGGGTTCCTCCGGGCACTCCGGTTTCCCCTACCACTAAAACATGTACAAAAGGTTTCCTGTTGGGGCCAAGACTCCCCTGAAAGAGATTCTATATCTCAGTGGCCAGACTTTCCTGGTTAAATAAAATGTTAAAAAATTACAAATATTTAAAAAAATTACAGCATATCGTGAATGTGGGGTATTTATCTAGAACCTGGTGATAGTAATGTATATTCACTCGGATGTCAAAAATCTGCAACTTCTTGTTACAAGTGTGTTACCTATTGTACACTAAGCATGTATGCATGGAAGGCCTCAATGCTGCTTATTCAAAAGACTTGACATTTACAAGCTGCAACCTTTAGGTCTGTCATCCCACCATATAAGTAACCCCATTCACTCACCAGCTCAGCCATAGAAGGAGAGTGGGTGAAGGTAAGTCAGGACAAAGACACTCTTTATTCATGTATGTGTGCTTCCAAAGGGACATCCCGTGGAGAACTCCGGTGGATACAGGCTTTTCCCTGCAGGACCACGTCTGAGCCTGACAGCCTGATTAACATCACCCCAACACTTTTCAAACCGCACACACACACAAAACGGGCGTGAATCTATCAGCCATCGCGCATCACAAAGTCGCATCTCCAGGGACCATTATCACAGGTGCGCACGCTAGCCCACGTGTGCCGCAAATCATTCGAGCTTATCTGCCACCTGTTTAGCATTTTCAGCATCTAACGACACACAAAGGCCAATCATTCAAAGGCACACCGACGGCTTCACGATAATTAGCCATAGCGTTATCTGACCGGCACGAGGTTGCAGGAGTAAAAATGTAAATATTATTCCCGGGTTCCACAATCATATCTGCGCTAGCATCAAAGTCGCACTGGCATTTGGGCTAATCTCTGGTTTAAAAACCCACAGGAGAAAGAGGGTCACCACAGTCCCTTCTTTTTGCATTGGAGGAAACTCTGGCTTTATAGAATCTAAGAGATAGACCGTGACATTTTGTCTCCAAATGAAGGAGGAGGAGAAAGCAGAATGAAAAAAAAGACGGGATTAAGCAGCCAGAGTTAGAGAGGTGAGGAGAGAACGGATCAATACGAGTGGTCTAATAAAAGGGAGGATTTATTGGCATAGGGCAATAATTTAAAGCGCTGTCAATAGAACTCAGGAGTTGTCTTCAAGTAGTGGAGAAAACAGGAGCGTGTGTTCAGCACCATGGAGAGCTCTGAGAGTCTGCCCTGACAAACGGCACCATGGACAGCTATTTCAGGGGGCTTCCACAAAATGGCCTTTGATACACTTTTAGCTTCATCACTTCAAACTCTGTAGTCAAAGAGTTTCTTGCATTTCACAATGTCATAAAACAAAAGCCAGGATGGTTTGCTTACACGGGCTGCTTTGACAATAGAAATGGAAGATTCTTGACCCAACTTGAACCCAATCACTGCTGTGGATTTTGCAGGTAAACCTCTCACCTGTTGTTCTCAAATCCAGAGAAGAAACAACTATTTTGTTCCAAACAAAAGGAGATTGTCCCAAGTCAGCTGTTGCCCTTATTTACACCTCATATTTCTCAGCAACAAACTAGTGATGTTTCATTAATATTATATGAAGGTACAAAGATTGAAAAAGGAATTCTCATAATAACACGCAGGAAAACAAAACAGATCTCTCGGAGGAAGGGGGATTTGGTAGTGTTAGCTTGAGAGTTTTAAAATAAATACAAAAATATGAATGGGTTACTAGAAAGAGTATACTACTGTCCCACTTCCCACAGCCAATCAAAGGCATACAGTTATAGGCGGTGTATATAATAAATAATATAATGGTTTATTATGTGGTGTCCTCACTTAAACCGTATTGTATGACCATCGTCCAAACATCCTGATATAGCATATAAGGATAAAATGTTGGCTTTTCTTCCCCATGTTATTATTAGTCTATTAGTACTTGATGTTAGTCAGTGATTGTCATTGAGTCTGCATGTATGACTTCCATATAGGCATTGGTCCTATCTTGCAATGGTGAACATATACTGCAGATCTGGAATTAAATTGGGGAACTTCAAGTTCAGGGGTAAATGCTCAATCCAGCAACAAAGCCTTTATATCTCACAAAAGTAATCAATCAAGCACAGAATACACTCAGCAAAGGATTTCTTCCTTACTGACCCTGTGTGGCTGGGGTTAGTATGTGTGTAGCCCGATGGTGTAAAAAAAAACCCCTCTCAAAATCCCATCAAAATCTCATCATTAGATAACGTGTTATCTTGTAAACAGACAAACCAAACCACCCAAACGTCTGTGAAAAATGACTTTAGTGGAGGTGAAATACTGGCCATTGTAGCTTTGCGTTTATATCTAATTTACATGGCCCGTTTTACTTGTACAAACATACAACCACAACCTCTACTGCATACACCCAACAGGATATACCCCTTATTCTCAATCCCCCTCTCCCCTCTCCCCTGTGCCCCAGCTCTCATTCTCTACAGCTCCCTCCATGTTTCTCTGTCAACTCATTAAGCTTGACTTATCTCACCGGGCTGAGCGGAAATTAAACTCTAGGCCCCGGTTTCCCCCTCCTTTTGACTTCACCCTTTAGTCCCCTCTCTTTTCTTCACCTTGTGACCCCAGGAAATGCAGTCAATGTGTAGCACTGTTACTGTGAGTAATGATGATTGTGGCTTGTTCAAAATTAAGGCTACTTGTGGGTTAATCATATGCTTGTATTAATTAAATGGAGGACCGCAATCATGTAGCCGTCAGTAAAATGATCATTTTCCCTTTATGTTTGTGTTTGTCCTGGTTTGCCCTTAATTATATCATCCTTGGAGGGGTTAGCCTATTTCGACACATGATACTACTTGTGTTATTAAGTGATTTTTGTCTGTTTGGTTACGCCAATGGCATGCCATCAAAAAAATGCATTTAGTTATGTTATGCATTATCCTGCTGTGTGTTGTGAGCATGCAGAGTATTTCTTTCTTTGGGATTCCTTTGTACAAAAAGAAGAAGAAAAGAAACTACTCATGAGTGCCAGTTCTGTGGGTGAAAATTCCATGCCAGAAGTAGGGCTACACTGGCTAGAAATGACCCTTGTTCAAACCAATGCAGACGACACAATGTCAACCCTTGAAGCTAATTTGGAGGAAATGTGTACTTTTACTTCAGTAATACTATTTGGCAATAGTATGACTACTTTTCATTTGGGCACACATTTTGAGAACTTCCACCTCTGAAGAAAAAGTATAAATAAGAAAAGTATAAATCCACAGAATCGCTGTAGATTAGAAATGTATTTTAGGGAATTAACATGAAATTACTCATTAAGCCCTGCCAATTCAACCAAAAGGATGGGAGTTCTGTTTAGCAGCATGTTTTAACTCATTTTTAAGTAAAAGTACCAAATTATTCATAAAATAGGCTTAAAGTGTAGTTTAGCTTGTCCTGTCTGCAGCAGTAAGTGATGACGCATGTACCAGTACCACATTTGTCAGGGATTAGCAGAGGAAATGGACGTGTTGCATTGTGGGAGGTAGGTTTTAGCCCACTATGGCAGATGTTTGTGGTGATTTATGTAGAATGGAAATGGTAATAAATAGCTGTGAATGAGGGTGTGATGTAAAAGTGCTAATCCACTGATTACAGCTCACAGAACATACAGTGGTGGAAGGAAAACATTAGATAAATCCGCATGTCTGATGTCACAGCCCACATGTTGGGTAAGACTATAGACTCGATCAGTATGTGCACAAAATAAACAGAAACAGATATAGTGTCTCAATTGATTCAGGGCAGAATTCTCTATCAGGATGGTAGAGCCACTTTCCAAGAGAGGAAATGTCGTATAGGTGCAACGGCTGCCCCAGGGCAACTCTGGCTAAGTAGCTTACCACCGCCAGGGTGTGACTGTGAAATAAATGGATGATGCAGTCAATAGTAAAGTGTCTTCAGGGTCCAGAAAAGTGCTATATGAAACTGATGGATCAAGGCTGGCTACAAAAGACTAGAGTTAGTCAAATAGTGTTCACTTTTGAAACAACCTCGATCATTTCTATTAACGTCAATATTTAGACTTGAATGCCCTTGGTAATAGGATGCATGCTTTTGGCTGTGGCCTGGCACTACTTATGGATTTTAACTGTCAAGCACGCAGCAGCAAACAGAGTCCAAGCTCATCCTGAGATCAAACAGCCTGCAGAGCTCCGAGAGGCAAAGGAGGCGAGAGCACAGACACTTTATCCCACAGTGAACAAGAGGACCCCACTGTGGACCACACATACACCAGACACACACCATCATTCACAGGGAATTATTTGCCAAGATGTTGATTTTTACTGACAATTGGATACAGCATTTTCTCAATATTAGTATATAAAATGGTACCAGCCTGGTCAGCTATGTATGTAGTTAGATATTTGTCAAACAAACAAGGACAATTTCAGTTGGATTTACAATAGAGAATTTCCTCTGACTATATATTGCATGTGGACAGATATGGATAAAAAATCTGAAATCAGTGCAAAGTCTGCCCCATTTTATATGATGCAGTTACATTTGGTTACAGTTGGTGGGCAAGACTTCTGTGGGTTTTTTATGGGAAGGGATATGAGATCCATCACTTTTAATGTAATAGCTAGCCTTGCCCCATATTTTATTTTTTAATTATGCAGGTTTTGTGTTGCCATAAAAGTGAGAGTTTTCAAAATCAAAAGTAAACTCTGGGGAAAAAAATCTGTCTGTTTAAATTTTTTCCTAGCCCTTGTAATTTTCAAACAAGTGAATTCCCTTTACAATTTTCAACAGAAATATTTTTACAATTATATCCGTCACTGGAAAGTTAGTAAATTCCCAGATATTTCCAGTACAAATGCAAATTCTGCCACTGTACAGATCATTATAATATTTACCCAGACACAATACTAGTGGAAAACACATTACACGTGATGACGCCATATTTTTGACAGACTAACAAGCTCAGACAAACAAACAAACAGCAGCAGATTCACATAATGGCCGCCGCCAAACAGCACATTCAATCGCTGGGGCTTTTCTCTCTGGAGGAAGCACTAAAAAAGCGCAGGAGAGACACATCACAACATGTCTGAGTGGATTAAAGACCTTCACTGGGGAGCGGGGAGGAAGTAGGAGGCAAGGAGGCAGGGAAGGAAGTGAGAGGATGGGTGAGGAGGAAGTAAATGTGTCCAATTCATGGTAAAAATAAGCAGCATGTGGTTAATATGTACTGTATGTTGTTGCAGGAAGAAATATACGGAGCATTATAAAAACATTAGGTATTTAATGTGGCAGTAAATTTAATTGAAAATGAGGCACAAAATAAAAATCTACAACAAAATGTAAATAATAAATGTATGCTATAAATAAATTCCTAAATTCAAAATGTATTTATTTTTCTGGTTGTTTTTTTGTTTATTTTACCAAAAATGTTTTAGCTTATGACGTCATTATCAATAGAAAAATATATCAACAATGTGCTAAATATCTAAACCAAACTAAACTGTGAGGTGTGCAGGTATTACTGGTTTTAAACGGAGCAATATTGCTATTTCTTTCCACTGAACGTGCTATAAAAGGCTTAAGGTTCAGTATTCACTATTGCTTTTAACTATACATTTTAGAGGATTTTCAGTTCATTACTATTTAAATAGCCTATCACAGACACACCCTAGAGCTTGATACACACATATCTATAGAATAAAAGACCAAAATATTGCCTCTGCCAGTCTTTGTGATAAGCCTTGCAGCCACACCCACCCTGCAATAATAGTCTCACCCAGAGACATATCCTACCCCCAGCCCCCGCTCGCTCCCTTCAAATACCCCCTTCTTTAAAATACTACTCTACAGAGGGCGCCTTCAAAGCCTCCTAATCTGTCTGAGGAAGTAGGAATGAGAGAGAGCAAGGGGAGAGCTTTGGATTAAAGCCCCTTCACAATAAAACTCATTCATTCCACTGTCCGCATTAGCTACAGTACATCCCAACGTTGACTCCAGAAATGTATGTTTTTGGAGCATGCTTGATACTTAATATAGCAAAGACACGGTAACGGCTGCAGGATACAGGTGACTTGCATGTTGGAGCAATAAATTCAAAAATTATACCAGTTTATTGTGATGCATTTCAGGTAGATTATTTTTGTTTACATTTGTCTATTTTCTTTATAAAAAATATAGGAACATTAAACATATCAAGATTATACAGCTCCAGCTTTTTTCAAATTGACTATTTCTATCAATGTGTCAACAAAACAACAGTAATGTCCTTAAATGAAATTGTATTAGTGTGGACAGTAACGGTGAATGCATTGTTGGTACCGCAAATAATGAAAAGTGCAGCCTAGAAATTGCCAAGCCTACATACAGTGCATCTTCTATTTTGTATTATTTTGCAATCAAAAGTGGGTAAATATAGCATTTATTCAAAAAAGTCCTTGTCTATTCCTCCCAAATAAAGCAACCCACAATCACAGAAAGCCCATTAAGTAGATCATAGCGTGATTATGAAATGTTTAAGATCCCAACACAAGAGTCTTTAACAGCCCTGCGAGGCAATCACAGGAGAGCCATTATGGAGCAGAGGTATAGCTTAAAAGATTACACTGGAAGCCCTTCAAATTGGTTTTCCTTTATTGTGAGCAGAAAGGTGGTGCACCAACATCACATTACCAAGCTTCACGAAGTCCAAGCCCTGGAGGAATGACCAAAAAACTACAAATATTCCAGACCAGTGACTACAAACTCCAAAGCTGATGTTGAGGGACAAAAAAGAAGCCATGAATGAGATTAGAGTGATGTGTGGTCAAGACCGATAGCTTTCTCCAGAAGTCAAGAGGCAGAAAAGAGGACAGGCTGTGGAGGCGGAGAGGCTCGTAGAGTAGAGGCTGAAGCCAAGGAGAACCAGCCATCCTTCTACCGGAGAATTGGGACAGTTGTGCAATATCGAGCCCACATCTAACACGTACTATATTAGAATCTGAGATATAGGTGCAATAAAAAGGCAGCCATTGAACTTAACGAATATAGGGGTGACATGGGGTCTCACCAGGTACTGTGCACCACATGTAGTCAAGATGTGGCTCAAATGAACCTATTCTCCAATCTCTAATGCTTGCAACATAACAATAATCCACCACGGAGGTTTGTGGGCAACTACAGCCTTTAACTCCGAACCAGAAAATAGACCCAACCTGTCAAATTTTCTTCAATGAAGCTGAACCAGAAAATTGCTTACGCTGAAGTTTGGCGGCTGGTAAACAGTGCAAAATCCTGCTCAGTCAAGGAAAACATTATAAGTGCCATTTAAAAAAACGGTCAGTTGAGCAGACAAATTGCATAGTTGCAGCCCCTTCAGGATAACAGCTAAAATTGAACAGGTGTCAAGAACAAGCCGAAGATACACACTATACGGTGGCTTCTCTTACGTTCAATTACATGCTACAGCAGATTAGTGATAAATTAAAAACAACGACAGGAGATCAGTCACGCTGCAGCCAAGGACACATTCACATGCATATACTGTGATTCTGAAGCTGTAGCAATAGTGGACCTAACATGTAATATAGATGATTGTAGCCTAGAGAGGTAATAGTCAGGCTGCAGAGTGAAAAGAGCAGTGGTTGTTAAAGAATGAGGATGAGACCATTAGTGCGGCCTGGAAACAACAGTCTTCCACCACTTTGAGTTAGATTTTAAATCATTACATCTGCGATTAGGTGCCATTATCATTATTGGTTTGTTTAACAAGCATTGCAGATTAATGTGAAGCCAGGAACTGTGGTATGGATGCCACTGGTGGTACATTGGCTCTTTCTAGTAAAGAAAGACTGTTCTGGTTCTGCTTTGGCCACAGCTTCAATTTGGGGGAGTGGACCACTGCTTAGTCTTGTTTCTGGGGTCTCCCTTTTAACCCTTTAACTTAGACCTGGTTCAGTTAGAATGGTTGCTTGTCAGTGTGTGTTTTCAGTTGTCAGCTCTATGACCACTGCTAACTAGTCATTGTCCAGGGTGTCACATAAGGCTCATAGATGCTAGGATAGGCAGCTATAGCAACAACTAGCCCCGATTAGGCTTAGATTAGTTGCAATTAGTAAAGCTTAATAAAAGTGAATGAAGGTGAATGAGGTGTTGAGCTGGGGGAGGGGTGATGGGTATAGAACACACAGTATTTCAAGATTGTTCTTTAAGAAAAACAAATTGATGTTGTCTTTGGTGCAAATGTCTTCCCACTAACAATATGTGCAGTGGAGAGGGGTGGGGCTGGGTGTAGCTGTCAAGCCCCTTGCCGTATGCTTTGCATACGCAAGCAGGTGGTCCCTTGCCCACATCAATATATGCTGTCTAATTGAATTGAATTGGATAAGAAATGCTGCCGCTCTCCATCCGTCTCCCATCTATCTTGCCCAACCCCCTCTGTTTAGCGAAAAACAAAAAATACGACAGAAAGCACCACCAGTGCATTCGTTAAGTGTAAAACATGCAATTATAAACCTGCAAGCGTGCACATATCTCTGCAGACTTACTGTACAGCCAAGCATATTTGATGCTCGTAGCCACAATGCCCTCCAGAGCTGTCATTCTGAGGTAATTACCTGGCCTGGCTAACTGACAGGGTTACTGCGGTGCAGACCCCAGGCGTTAGGAGTCGTTAACCCTATATTTGGCCAAATACACACACAGTATAGTCTTCCACTCAGGAAGCTCAAATAATATAAATGTATCGCTCAGGTTCACTACCCCTTCCCATTCTTTAATTTAGTTTTTCCCATGGGGCAGTCCTAATACAGCGGACTGCTAATAAAGAACAGCAGAGGGAGGAGGGGTACTTTTAAGGACATTGTGCTACAACTGACCTTATTGTTTCAGCTAAGAATGCCACTACCAAAAACCCAGATGTGAAGTCTTAAGAACATTCAGGCTTAGAGGTCAATGAACAAACATTTTACGAATCTATTTAGTTCATAAACATTGTCAGCCTAAACTGAAGATTGAGTAGTTATTGTTGAATGATCTCAATGCCGATCACATAAAATGCACTTTCTATGTGAATGCAGTTGAGTTTTGAGTCACAACTATATATAAAAATATCTTTTAAAATGAAGCCAAAATAAACAAAGGCAAAGGGATTGATAGAAAACACACAAAAACAATCAAATCATTTCTCATAACATATAAACATGCACTTTGTCAAAGGCCACATAGATGACAGACATGAATGTACAGTGTCCTGAAATAGTCTGTAGTTCCCATTATTGAGGGGATAAATGAGGACACTGGAGTGGAGGCTGGGACCACCATGACCTTGAGAAGGACTAGGACAGCACCATAGTGGTTGTGTATGGAGCTCTACGTGACCATTATGTGGACTATATAGGCTGGCAATGACCTACTTTGTGAATGAAGAATGGAGAAGAATGTCCATGAGCAACTAATAATAGGCAGCCGTAAATATGTGCATTACTTGTCTATGCTTCATATTATTTGTTGTTATAAATTAGACTGATGTGCATTTTTATTAGGGAACTGAAAACGGAGAATCATTTCCTTCCCTTGCAGTGATTTGCTTATTCATTTTTCATATGACCTGTATATTTTTTATGCCAAATATGCTCCCTGGTGCAATCTTCTCACAAATAACTTATTGTGGGTACTAGACATTTTTGTACAATTACGAGATACAGCCCAAGATCTCAAGTCACAGGGGATCAGTAATTTTACTTTACTCTTTAGCATTATAAAACCTGAAAAGGGCCTTTGTGGTTGAATGGATAAGCATTTACCTGTGAACTAGATCCCTGGCCATTCTGAGGGTGAAAATCTATGCTCCCCATGTACCCTATTTTCCGCACTATAGGGCGCACTGGATTATAAGGCGCACGGTCAATGAATGGTCTATTTTTAAAAAAAAATTCATATATAAGGCGCACCGGACCATAAGGCACACTATGCGAAACAAAACAGTCAGATTAGTCAGTCAGTCAAACTTTATTAAACGCGTTCACAATAACTCTCAACATTGTACAAACGTTAATGGTGTATTCACAATAACTTTCAACCTCGTTCATTTGTAACACGTAAAAATTATATGGCCATTTTGGGGTCATATATAAACACTAATAATAATACACTACTAATATTAC
>JAVQKC010027055.1:0-11341 GCA_036025475.1 Philypnodon macrostomus | reverse complement strand
AAGTATTTTACCACCTGTGAAATACTCTACTTACACCTTATTTAAATCCTACCTGCACCATGTTATTAGTACTTCATGACTATTTTAGCGAGTCGGTTCTTCCGATCCAAAGCATTTCATTGCATTTTTTGACCCTGTGTCTGTTGTGAACCCAGTAAAGTTTGAACTACCTATCTTGTGAGTCGAGCGTTTGAGTCCTTTGGAAAACAACGGTAACAAGTATATACAGCAAATAACAGTTCCCTATAAAAGAGAGTAAACTAGTTTGAGATATCAGAAAGATAACCACTCTATAAACCACGGTCTAGAGAAGCTCTCTGAACACTGAAGATGACAAAATATAAAGCAGGTGGGTCAATGGCACAAAAAAGGTACCTAATCAAAATGTCCAGTGAGTATTGAATTGACTGTCCCACCCCAATTACTAAAACAACACATTTAAAGTTTTGCAAAGACTTGTTTTTTTGTGCTTTTGTGAAATTTTCTCCAAGTCAAGTCAACTCTCTGCAGCAGACGCTCATTATGTTGATGTGACAGTGTGCATTATAACGAGCAAAAACAAAAGTCACATCTCTCCACTTTACACCTGGGAAAGAAAAGTTGGCAACAAAATTACACATGACCCCCCTCCCCCACCAAATCTCACCCTCCTTTGGCTAATATTCATATCTGTCTCTATTATCACTTTAGCATGCTGTCAGCGCTCCCCTGGTTCATGCAGATTGTGTTAATTAAACCCTCTTTCAGATCATTTTCTTGCTCAAGTGGACTCGGTGCAGCACCCATTAGGCAGAAAAGCACTGTTATCTGAATTTCTAAATGTAGCTTCAACATTTATTAAAGTGAAATTCATCCAGTAATTGCCCGCCTCGGTATGGCCCTCGGTCTGTGTCACTTTGCCTCCGGGGGCCACCTGCTTTAGAGACACCTACCAACTATTTACCACCAGGGGTAATTAGACCCTTCTGACCCGGAACACTAAGAGCCCGGTAATTGCGTTAATAAAAAAATTAACAGCGGCAGCATGAGCATCATTATGTAAAAATACCCGGTAATGAAGCATTAGCCTTGATTTTATTTGGATTAAAAACAGCTATAGGTATTTAAAGGTTACTGTGTGTCTGCTAAAACAATCTCGGCTTAGACCAAGTTGGTGTTTCTCTTCAGTAAAGCTTACAGCTCACACAAGTAGAAAGAAACACTGAGGTCTGAGTCTGAGGCCAAAAGGGTAAACAGATAAACAATACATTAGATTGTACATTTAAATATATACAAGAGGCAATAGCCAAATGGTATACATCTATTTGTGTTAACTGCTGTAAAGAGGCCAAAGTCAATACATTATCTTTAATCTGAAAACATTTGATCTGTTTTATATGGAAGTTAATCATTTGTTAATTTAATTATTTTAATGATAGTCGTTTTCAAAACAATACTTTCATTCATCACAGTAGAATTCAGTAGGCTAGATAGTATTCGATTTATACTAACAAGAACAAGCATCAAGGGAAACTGCCATTAATTACACTCACAAATATTATAATTATAATAATTATTATAATAATCATCGTCATCATCATCATTTAGAATTATATGGAAAAATAAATCTATACACAGAACTACTAAAGTACAGATGCTATTGTGTATTACTTATAGTCATTATACATCCAAAATGTATAAATATATTTAATTTGAAATGTATCACTGCATACTTTTCACATAACATAAATAATGGTAAATAATGTAATTAGTGAAAGTGATGCTGTTTTCTCAGTTTCACAAACGCTGAATTGTCATGTGCCATGTTTCAACATAAATATTTATACAGTGACACCCTCTGGCGACGTTGTGCAACTGCATTTCTCGTTTAATTCATTTTGACTATATCATTATTTGATATGTGTAGTATATATATTAGTTAGGATCCTATTAGCTGATTTGTTAAAATGGACACTGTCTCTGATCTTAAATGACTGCTATTTAGACTAATGCACACCTTTAGTCTTGAGTTAATCTGAGCCTTTACAACACTAAGCTGGTTGTGGCTGTTTAAATCCTGTTGACTGCATGACCATCTTATCCACCCTATAAGGCCAGTACTGGGTAAAGACCTGCCTCCAGCAGTGGCTGTCCTGCCTTTACAACCTTATCTATGACATGCCATGGTGGTTTCCCAGTAGTGACTCGAGACCCAAAAATGTGTAATGGGGTGCTTGAATATAAATTCACGTTTGTCTTCAGTGAAGCCTAAATAATGTTTCAATTAGATACAATGGCAAATACTTTAAAATATGCGGACTTAAGTTGTAAAATAAAAAATAAAAAATAATTTGAGTTCTGCAGTCAGGGATAAAATTAAATCCTACAATGAGACTAGTTGATAGAATCACTGCCGCTAAGAACAGTGCAGAGCTGTGTATCATATCATGAATCTGTTTTGATTAGCAAAGCAAGTGTTAAATGTTGGCATAAATTACATGAACATAATATTACATACAATTACATACAATTGTTATATTATACAGTAGTGAGTAGCCTATGTGTTTGGCCCATTAACAACACTATACTCACCACACAAATGCATACTCTCATGCATTTGTGTGGTTAGTATAGTGTTGTTAAATGGTCTAATCTAAGTGTGGCAAACAAATGAAAATAATGAACCCTTTTAAATGTAAAGATATATATTTTTTCTTCTTCTTCTTCACCGTAGACTGTATCAGTATCTGTCTTGGCAGCAGATTTAAGTTTTAAACACACCCTGTCAATTAGCTTCTCATTTAGCTTCTTCTAAATACATGTCTTATTTGCATCCTTGTCTGCACCATTCAGCCTTTGGTTTCAACAGTTAAATCAGTGAATAGGAGCAGGGCCATAGCCTCAGGTCATTACCCATGTGTCCTGTTGATGTTTACAGCACGATTTAGCCTAGACCCCACAGAGTCCACACCTATTCAAAACCAGAAAATGCACATGGCCCCAACAAGAAGCAAGTGATTTTGGTGAAAAGATCGTGGTTTGTAGCTTTGGTGGGACGCTGCACAAGGAAGTCCAAGAACCCTAATTAGGAAATGTCCTTTTTCAACTTGAAGAATACTCTTTGGGCTATCTTTTTATTTACAATCAGTCAACCATGCACAATCATCCACCTGCTACTTGTGTGTGTGTGTGTGTGTGTGTGTGTGTTTTTGTCTGGATTCTCACTAAAAGAATTTGAATGTGGTTCATGTGCGGTTTAAACACGACAACATGCAATAATAGTCAGGCCAATGGCATGTGGCTAAATTGCTGTCTGTGGAGGTTTTCAGTCATCCGGGTCATACATGTATATTCACAACATCCAGCTAAATTGTTGTTTGGTTTTTGATCAAAATTGAAACTGTTGGCAATGCTAGCAAAGGGGGCTCTTAATCACCTAAAGCTATAATATAAGATTTTTTCTGTGCTTTTTTGAATTATTCTCCTAAAGGCAAAATTCCAATGCATTATCATGTAAGATGGCAACAGGAATAGCTACTTCCTGCTGTGATAAAAAATACATATTTGTAGACCAAGCAGTTTTTTATATAATGGCTTAAAAATATCAGGTTCAGTTTGGATGTTTTTCATACCAGAGCTGACTCACGTAAAGCTTTACGTAATATGCAACATTTAATTCTCATTTGAAAATCACTTCTGTTGCTCTATGAGAAGGTGAATTTACAATCACTCCATAAAAACATGCATTTAAGTTTTTTTTGTTTTTTTGTTGTTTTTTTTACATATGTCACAGGGAATGTTAATTTGTGACTTTTTCTTCTAAACTGAAAAAAATCCTTCACAAGCAAAATCTTTCATTCATTGTCTCAGTTTACTTATGTTAGTCCAACTAGAAATATGTTAATTCAACTCCCATGGACTATTTCAAATTGTCAGTACACTGAAATGTGAAATAGTCCATGGGAGTTGAATGCACATTATTACATTGGACTGATCTACATATGCACTTAAAACCCTGGTCACTCAGACTTTTGGCTGGTCCAAAGTTAATTCAGTGGTATCTAAACTGAGCTTTTATACTTCCAGTTGTCAGTTTTTGTAAAGGTGAATTACAGGTGAATAAAGGTGTACTTTACCTGCTGAGTGCTGAAGTCCAAGCCCAGAGAAACACGTCTTGGTCCTGACCAGCAGCCATGGTTCACACAGAGGCGGGACTCAAAGGGTAACCTGAGACAATGAAAGATTCTGTTTGTGAATGATTACTGCACAATTTGTAAGTGGAGCACCATTTAATTTTTTTTTATTGTATGGGCCGGCCACGGCATTATAGTTAATTTACCGAAATCCAAACTGGAGAAGCTTGTCGACAGGCAGGTGATGGCGCTTTGGCTGAAACATCACATCCCAGAGCGAAGGTTAAAGCCACTGAAGAAAGCACAGATTAGACTCTCTTTGACACAGAGGCTTTAAACATATTTACCTTTTGTGGTGCATCTGACTGTAAAATCTTTTTATCATTATTTCTATGGACCAATGAAAAGCAGTTTACCATTGAGCCTAGCTAATAATAAGTTTATAGAGTTTTAGAGGGTCATACTAGGGCTAAAACCGACTGTGATATTTTTACAGTGAATATTTATGCTATAATGAAGTGTACAATGTTTAAATATTTGGACAAACAAGTTAATCTGAAGACAAGACCCACTTTATTAAAGCCTCTAAAGACTCTTTGAAGACTTGGCCCAGAGAAATTCTGTTCGCGCCCCAGCCTTTACTAAATGCCTACAAAGGGCCAGTACTGAAAGGATGAGGAGTTGTGGGGAAGAATAGAAAAGCAAATGTTGAGAAATGAGAGCTTAGAAGACTAGCAAATTTATAGAGTCCGCTGAGGATTTTAATAATAATGCAATTCCCAAGAGAGAGGGTGAAGACAAAGACCATAGGAGAAGGGTGCTGGCTAGGGTCAAATTTTGTCAACCTGAGTTATGTCCAGATGAGCGCCCTGGTTCTGACCTGTGGACCGTGTGTAGGGCCGCACAGCCTTGATGGTATTTCGTCTCCAGTGGGCCATGTGCCAGACGTTGACAGACTCATTCAACAACATTAGTTTGAAAGACTCCAGAAATGGACTGAATTTGTAAAATGGCACTTTTGTGATCTGCAACAAATTAGACCATTGATAAACTGTGAACAATGACAAGAATTCCAGACTTTGAGAGGGACCGGTTTCAATGATGGCCGTCTCTTGTTTACATTTTACACACATTTCAGCTTTTAAATGATTGCCTAATTGAAGACTGAGTTCACATTTTAAGTAAACATTTAGAATAGACAGTTCAAATATAGTATTATTGTTCAAATTCAAGTATATTTGTCATATGCACATTCAACACAGGGTCAAAAAATGCAATGAAATGCTTTGGATCGGAAGAACCGTTAGACTCGCTAAGATAGTCATGAAGTACTAGTAGCATGCAATAATAGTACATGGGAAGAAAAAAGTGTGCAAAAAAAGAGAGTAACAATATAATAAACATACATACATAAATTATCTTTATGTACAGTGAAGCTATATATTATATTCCACTTTGTACACACTATCATGCAGTTGAGAAGAAATACAATTTTTCAATTCCACTCAAAAGGTTTTGTATGGATGCAGAGTATGGTGTCTAAATTTTGTCTGTAAGCAACATCATTTAAAATGTTGCTGGTGGATTTTTATTAACTTTTATTAAATGGGAAAAAAATAAAATTAATACTCAATTTTTGGATGAAAAAATTGTAATAGGGGAATATACAGTGAAGAATAAGAGAAGCATTAGCCAATTGCCCACACAGTCTATTGTAGCATTAGCATTAGTTATGTATCAAGTCTTGGCTCTTAAAAACTGCCTAGAGTCTCTTAGAGGTAGATATTTATGTTACTTCAGAAAGTCACATGACAGCATTTCTACCCACATTCATATCTGTTAAAATACCAAACTTGCCAGGCTTGACCTAGAGGAATTGTACCATTTACTATGCTTACAATAATGCAATGCCAGAAGGGGAGGGGTGAAGTGACCTGCCTGCTTTTTAGTTGCTCACTCTTTTATTGCCCACACGAGTGCATAGTGCAGAGAAAGCATAACTATCACGTTCGATCAGAAGACTGCTTCACGCTATGTTTACTATCACGGTCAAATCTAGGTTAAGCAAGGACATACAGGAACACAGAGACAAGTCATGTTATATGCAAAATGGGCACACAACAAAATCAGCTGATCTTATATGTTACCTGAGGAGGGTAGAGAAGCCAATCATTTTACTCAAGGAAGAGTACCGTTCACATAATTACTTGAGTAAGAGTAGAAAAGTACTGGTGAAAAATCTACTCAAGTCCTGAGTAACTGTTTGAGCGTAATGTCAGATTATTTGTTTAATTTTGTTGTAATTTGTAGAAAAAATAAAGATAATAAACAGATTTTGATATTTTCAAAAGATAAACTAAATAATTAAAAAATTAAGGCACAAGAAACAGAATTTCCACATCATAATTTTCACATGAAGCTGTTCTTACATGACACACAGAGGTGGTAAAAGTACTCTTACTCTTTCTACATTTGAATGTAACTGAGTACGACCCACCCCTGATCATAGTTGAGTGTTGAATAAGGCCGTATTGTAACCACTTTTGATCTGCTATCCAAATAAATACACAATTTTCAAAAATACATGAATGTCAAGATACCGAGAGCCTCATTTTTGTTTGATTTTTCCAGTCATCTCAGCCTGTCAGAGAGCCGTGTCAATACTGCGCTAAGGCTCATTGACGATAGCTCCTGCTTCATATTTCTCAATCGCCGCTCTTAAAAACTCTTTTGTGACGAAATGCCGGCCATCTTTTCCCCGGCTGACAATAGCCCTGCGTCTCTCCACCAAAACGTGACTTTGTTTTTGTTTCCGTACGAATCCAAACTTGGGCATCTGGACCCCCCCCCCTCCCCGAAACCCCCCGAAATATATTCAACACGATGCTACTTTTGTTAAATCCGTGATCGTAACGCCGTTGAATAGCCGTGCCCTCCTGATTGACCTCCGAGGATCAGAGACCGGGTTGTCGAAACATTTGTAGCATTTGGCCAAAGCAAACCTTAAGCCGTTCTGTTGAATCGGGCACAAAACAGAGGGTAGAAAATCCCCTGTGGTATACCCCGCACTACAATCCCAGGACCCCCCCAGGCCCTTTCACGGTCCCCTAAAACCCCAACATGGTGGATGCAAATCCTTCATTCTCTCTTCGCAGCCAGATGGGGCCACGGGAATAATAGGCCCGATCCCAATGAGTTGCATTCAATTTGTCATGGCGTCTAAAGGGCCTTGTAAGCGGTGATGTTTATGGTGTCTGCAGGAGACTGCGGTGTGAGGGCTTAATTACCTCCTAATAGTCTGTTGTGAGAGAAAGTCCAGTCAAAGCCAGGCCAGAGCAGAGCAGAGGCAGGCTGGGGATGGAGGTAGTGTGAGTACAGGGCCGTGGAGGGGAAGTCAACATATATACAGTTCTGCTCAGACTAATGGAAGAAATGCTATGAGCAGCAACATTCTCAGCCAAAAATGAGCATAAACATCTAAACATCATTTGATTTTTGGGGGATCAGGTCACACTGTCTAAAGCTAATACCGAGGACTCGAGGAGGGTCACTTGCTGAGGTGATTTCACTAACAGGCCTGTTCGGGTGGGTCTGTGTTCTGGATGATGTGGTGTCTGTCAGGGTTCTATGACATTTGGTGGTTTTTGTGTCTGGTTCATTTCCTGTTTTATTTTTGTCCTTGGTCTGACGTCTCCTCTCGTTTCAGTGTTACCTCCTGCCCGTGCCTGTTTGCTGATTCCCCTTAATGTGTCGCACCTGTGTTCCCCTCTCCCGGTGTATTTAGACCTGTCCTTGTGCGAGTTCGTCTTGTTGTTATTGTCCAGTGTTCATGCCTCACCTTCGATTGCTGTAAGTCTACGCCTGTTGTGACTTCAGTAAAGATTGTGCTGACCTGTCTTGTGAGTCGAGCGTCCATTCTCTGGATCCTTAACAGTGTCCCTCTAAACACACAGAAAAGTGTGTTTCAGGTTGATTATGTAGAACCGTAAAAAGACAATTTAAGCCAATTGACATAGCGCCTGAGGGCCACAAAAAATCACTCTGTGGGATGCATTTGGTCCCTGGGGCACAATTTGGACACCCCTGGTCATAAGACTAATCTTACCATTGAGACCCATAACCTGGCTTCTCCTGGTAACTCCACAAACCTGGGGAGACAGTGGTGCAGTGGGTAGGCCCTTCAACCAGAGGGTCGGTGGTTCGAGTCCCCGTCCAATCACACACTGTCGTTGTGTCCCCCCAAATAAATAAAAATAAAAATCCTGATCTCAACATCACTGAGTCTGTCTGGGAATCGCACGAAGAGACAGAAAGATGTCAGCAGCCTACGACCACTGATGAAATGGTGGTCTATATATATGGACTCTATAAAGTCCACCTGAATGTAAAGGTGCCATGAATGGTATAAGATTAACCCCTTTTCAGGTTCACTTCAAGAAGCCTTTCCAGAATACATGATGTGGTTTATTCAAGTGTTGACCATTGTGTTACAGATAAACTCTCCCACATCACATTAAACCCCACAAAACCCAAAACTCACAAAGGGTTTTTAAACAGAACCCTCCCAAAGACCCTTGTGTTTCTGCCATTCTCTCCTGAGACTAAACACTTTTAGACGAGCCTTGTATTACCGGTAAATCTTGCCGATAACAGTTACAGTGCACAACAAAAGCCTGAATTTTGCTTCATTTCGTTCCAAGTTTGGCTAAAGAAGGGGCTTTCGGTTCGGAGCCAGGAGGCCGTCCGTGTCTTTGGAAAGAGAAACAGCGTTGAGTTTTTTCGAGTTGTTTTGTTCCTATTTCTTTGGCAGATTAGCAGGATTAAGTATGGCTCACATATGCTGGCCCTCACCATTGGTATTCAAGTCCGGACGGAGGCCTTATAGGCTAGAACCACCCAAGACCACAGAGGACCATAGACCAGAGTAGAGCTGAGAACTGGAGAGGAGGAAATGTCCAGGGCTATTCTTCAACTAAATCCTATTATTTTAACTGAAGGACGTTTTTACAAAGAGGTTCACATCAACCCCATGACATCACTGTCACGGTGGAAGCTGTCGTCTGGAGGGCTCCAGAATAAGACATGTACAAATATATCAGAATAAACATGCTTCAAATATGACCCTGTTCTATGATATAAAGTAATCTGTCATGAGCATTATTTTACTTTAGGCGTCTATAGCAACATCAAATCAGAGCTGCTCACCGTTCTATAGACCCTTTACAATGAACGGAGGCAACTGGAGCAAAAGTGATAAACAGTAGTGTTTGTGAGTTCTCTTTATAAACAGTAGTGTTTGTGAGTTCTCTTTTTAAACAGTAGTGTTTGTGAGTTCTCTTTATAAACAGTAGTGTTGGTGAGTTCTCTTTATAAACAGTAGTGTTTGTGAGTTCTCTTTATAAACAGTAGTGTTTGTGAGTTCTCCTTATAAAGAGTAGTGTTGGTGAGTTCTCCTTATAAAGAGTAGTGTTAGATATACTGTACCGGTGATTCGAGCAGCGTATGGGCTGCCGGGGATGTGCTGGTCGTTGTATTTGACCAGGATGCTGTAGTCTCCGGGCAGCACAGGGAGGTAGGAGACGGTGCAGGTTCCATCTTGGTTGTCCACACAGCTGATATCGGCCTTGGACGGACCCTCGATGGCCAAAGACAGACCTCCTACAGAACAAAGACCACTCGTCCGTGTAACGTTTGATCAGGGTTATTTCTGAGAGTGGCCGGACTCACCCTCTCCAGCGTCTTTAGTGTCCACAGTGAACACGGCTGGTTTATTGACCGTACCGTGGATAAGTCCGGGCCCATAAGCGCTCACATTTCCACTGTTCATATAATCCACAAAGAACTGCAGTGGACTTCCTGTTGAGACAAAACATACGTGTTCACTTCAGCACCGTCGTGTCCGTGTCGTGTCCGTGTCGTGTCCGTGTCGTGTCCGTGTCATACCAGGGATGTGGATGCCATCATATTTGATGTCCATTTCATGCAGGCCGGCCTCCACGGGGGCGTATTTGACCGTTACGGTGCCGTCTTTGTTGTCTGTGATGTCGGGCTTCGCCACTTTCCCAGACGGCATACGCACCTCACCTTCAGCAACAACACATCTACATTTATCACCGACTCAAACACGAGCATCATGCTGGTCTATCATAGAACAGGTCAGATACATCAGAGAACAGGTCAGACTTGCGTCAGAATATTGCATTTTTCCACATGACTATAGAATATTCAGTCGTCCAGCTGAATGTGAGCTTAAAGAGTCTTCACCTGCTGCACTGGTTTGGCCCGGAGGGTGAATCACACATGCGTGTGTTTGAGTGCAGCCGTGTCTGTTCACATTAATGACGCCTAATTACTGTCTCTGTTTAATCAGCAAATCATGAAAGACCACTGGATGAACGTGGGCCACGAGGAGGAGGAGCTGAAGCCTTATGTGGAGCCTGAGGCGGACTTCGGTGACACGTCCAGGATCGGTTAGTGATCTGCGTCCTCTGGTTTATGTGTGATGGCGTTAGACGTTAGCAGCTACATGTAGCAGTTAGCAGGGTTAGCTAAAATCCTGGGACATAACGAGCCCTGGGTTCCAAGTACCATTTTAATGAACTAAACCAGGACTAAACCAGGACTAACCCAGGTCTAAACACCTTAAAGGTCAGTGTTCTGTGTTGTATGGTGATAATAAAGCCAACATGGCAGAGTTGATTCTCTTTTATTCTTGTGATTCCAGCAGAGTTCATAAAGTCACACATTTTCAGACAAACATGTAATAAACATTTAAATTTCACCAACAGGAAGTAACGACCTGTCCCTGCTCCTGATTGGTCCAAAGAGACACAGCCACAGCCAATCACAGACAGACATTTTTCAGAATGTTATTACAAAAGAATCGCTTCAAAATAAAAGGATTTTCAAGTGAAACAGGGCGGAGTCTCACAGCAGCCTCCACCAGCCTCAGAACACAACCGACTATGGACCTGAGGAGGTCAGTCTGACTCTACTATGGGCCTGAGGAGGTCAGTTTGACTCTACTATGGGCCTGAGGAGGTCAGTCTGACTCTACTATGGGCCTGAGGAGGTCAGTCTGACTCTACTATGGGCCTGAGGAGGTCAGTTTGACTCTACTATGGGCCTGAGGCGGGTCAGTCTGACTCTACTATGGGCCTGAGGCGGGTCAGTCTGACTCTACTATGGGCCTGAGGCGGGTCAGTCTGACTCTACTATGGGCCTGAGGC
>JAVQKC010027053.1:0-12778 GCA_036025475.1 Philypnodon macrostomus | reverse complement strand
CCGTGTGACACAAAATCTCTTGGAGGTCAGTAAGCACAACCAGAATTAATCCATATATAAGGCGCTCCGGATTATAAGGCGCACTGTTGGTTTTTGAGAAAATTAAAGGTTTTTAAGTGTGCCTTATAGTGCGGAAAATACTTGAATGGTTTTTTGAAACAGTTTATTGCCCTGCCCTGCATGCTTGTTCAGTATTCAACCCTGTACTTGGTTTGGGGCGATTAACATTTTTTCAATTACTTTCTGCTAAATTGCTCCAAATAGTCAGTGCCTTAAACATGTACATCAATTAATTTCATGTCAGTTTGAGGTTTTCACTTCAGTGGCTTTGATTATTGCTGTGGATTTGAATAAAAATCAAAACATTTTGAAACCTCAAGGGGTGTGATTACTAAAGACTGCATGTCATGTATGAAAATCATGCTGAACATTCATTGCAGAGGGTTAGGTGTAGACATTTCTAACACAATGATATGCTGTTTGTGTGGTACATTGTGCTGAATATTCAGGACTTTAAACACAGGCTGGAAGAGAAGGACAAATGGTTATCCGGTGCATCTGTGAGAGCATATGGAGCAGGCATTGTACAAAAATGATGGTGAGCAGTTATAAGGGCTCATTTCTGAAAAAAATATGGTCCAACTATTTGCCATATCACAAAAATTATACTGTACGTCGGTCCCATTTATGACCAGTGGCAGTTAATCTGTAGCTGTGTACTGTATTTTATTTCAATTCATTTATTTACATTGTGGAAAAGGGTATCCATATCATGCAGCTGTTATTGTAATTGCATTATTCAACCTATGTACTATATATAGCATTTTAAAAATCTATGCACTTGTAACCATACTTTGGTCACCCAGAGTTTATGTGTTTTATATCTTCCTTAAATATTGATCCAGCCTCCTTTCAAAATACATATATCATATCATCACTGCCACATGCTGTGTTGCATATCTCACAGTTTTTTATATTGTTCAGCCCTGCCAAAATATGTATATATCCTGAACACTTAGCAAATGACAATTTTGCTAAATCGCACCATCTTTAAAGTGTTTCTGTATGTATACATATATATGGAAAAGTAGTTCATAGTACATAGTTTTGCTAAATAAATAAATAAATAAAGAACCTGCAACATTAACAAGTGAATGAAGTGCTTCCAAATCTAGCTATTAATAAAGGGTGGTTAGGTTTCATGCCTGATAGTAGACCATATCTATAATTACAACTCCACTTAATTGTAGCTTTTGAATTGGACATAACTCCACTCTGAAGCCACATCGCATTGCTAAAAGCTGCCTCTCACTGTCATTATTGAAGCTAATGAAATTGAATGAGTAAAATCATTTGGAGCTCCAAGGGCCAGCGGCTGTTTGTGTTCTTGTCTGTGCACTCAAGTCCAAAGTGGTGTACAGCAACAGTCTCCAAAGAGGATTATCTGATGTAAACTGAAGTTAACTTGCATATACTTTGCCCAATTAGGCTCAAACCTAAAACACCTAATTACCCCCCAGCCCTGAACACATCTGACCAATATACCAATGCCAGTTACCTCTATAGTGCCCCCTATAGACTGAAAGAAGAATGTAGTTTTAGGGAAATGTACAAAATCCTACACAAATAGACCCTTCCCATGTTTGTCATGATTTGGGGTGAGGCCTCTTAATATCTCATTAACAATATAAAAACCCATAGAAATCACACAATGTCTGATTAAGGTGCCCGTTGGTGACAGTTGTAGCAGACGTATGGGGCCATTTCGCTGATATACACCTTGCTGTCGGGGATGACAGCAAACAAAGCAACTAATAACTTTAAAAAACTATAGATTGTTTTGACTTCTACCACTTCGTCCTAAGCCCATAAGTCTAAATCATACACATTATTTTGAAGCTCTGCATGATTATTTAGTTATCGCAAATAATCAATATTCACATAAAACAAAATGTCTTTGGTTAAAGCTTTTTCACAGCAGATTGTTTGTGCATGTTTCTTCACTGAGCTCAGAGCTATAGGAGAGGAAGAGAACTGAAGAAGGATGAGTTTATGCATTATGCCCATGAGGGAGTATACAGTAGGCTGCAGTGATGTGCTCTTGTGTCAGTCTGTATCTCTCAAACATTCCTCTTGGACTTAATGCTTGCAAGTCCTTTTAAGTTTGCCGTGCAGTTTCATTTTTTTCCCCTTTCTCTCATCCTTGAGCGAGGGATTTATTTTCTCTCTTAAAATCACTTTGAGTTATTCATTTAGCCATTGACATCTGAAGACGTTTCATAACCGTTCCCCCAAAAGAATACTCTCAAAGCTGTCTTATCCACTCCGCAAAACTTTCTGCGATTATCCAGAGCGCAGTGGAAGAGAACTGAGCAAATTGAGATCAGCTTCATTTGCATTTAACCCTCTGTCTATATTTCTTTGAATGGCAGCCCTTGAGCTTGAATGGAGATTGTCAAAGAGTCTTCCTAAGGACGCAGGTTAGGTTAAGCCGATCCAGTCAATAGACCAAGGAAGAGCATTAAAGTGAAGGTCTTCTGAAGGTGTATAGAAAAAGATTGCACCAGCTTTAGTGCAAGGGCCTGGCTGCAGTGATATCCAGATCCAGGCAGAAGCTACAATATAAGGCAAAATCAGAAATAGACTGATACACCTTCTCTAATCCAAGCCGAAACTATACAAAAACCAATGTAATCAAAGAAGAAAATCAAGTCTAAACCAGGACTGAACTGGGACTAAACCAAGCATCATAGTTTTTTGATATCTGTGTATGGCCCTGACTGAAGCAATTATACAGTGTTAGCGTGACATGACTGGTTAAAATGGAGATTGTGAAATAGCTCTTCTCCTCCAAGGAATGATTAAGATGTCTTCAGCCAGTCTCGAATTAATGATGCACACAAACTGGCGTGTGATTATGTAAAGTAATGGTGCACAAGCAATCAACAACATCTGTAAAAGTTGACAGGTAGGAAATCAGTCCTTACTTTTCAAGCCTTTGCAGATAATGATAACATGAGGTCTTGTGGTAAAATCTTGCTTGAGTATAGTAAAATAAACTGCAGTGCCCCTCTGTGTGAATATGTATGACATTTCATCTGTACGGCTGTTTTTTTGGCTTAGTGAACTGAATGTAGGATCCTGCGGTAAACGTATGAAGAGGAGATTTGTGCTTTGTGAGGACTTTTATTTTGTCTGATAGTCTTTTTGTACAGTGTGCATCAGCTACAAAACCTTGATCCTGTGCTGCAGTCTGAAACCATTACCATGTAGAGTCTTGGAAATGTAGACAAAATGTTGGCAAAACAGCTGGTACATATATAAAGAGTAAGTAGAGCGCAGTGATTGGAAAATAGATTTTTGAGAAGATCTTCTAACGTAAGTAAATCTATGGAAAATATAGGATACATTGCGGACTCTAAAAAGGTATCTAAAAGTATTGTAAACCTCCATTTATTTATAAGACTAGGTAGCTTGGTGGCTAAATGGTTAGCAGTGTCAGCTCAGGTTGATAAAAAATACAAACACATTCTTCTTTGCCAATAAAAAAGCCATTGGAGATTTCACACCATTTCAGATCACAGAGCTGCCATCTGTCTAATTAAAATGAAGTGAGGTTAAATATTCATAATATCACACATGATTTAGCATGTGTGCTTTTGATATAATTTGTACTACACTTTTCCTTCAATCACTACTTCTATGTAACCCACAACTGTACCGTCCTCATGTGGAAAAGCAATACTGATTGTCAAAACATTGCATATTCTTTGTAACTTACTATGCAGAAAATATGGAAAGATTGATAACCCAAATAACTTTGCTTTCGGCCATTCAATTCAAAGAGCCATATAACAATGTGTGGGCCTATACAAAGAAACACAAACTCAATTTCTGCTTCTTGCTCTATAAAGCACTTTCTTTTGCAGCGGTTAATAAATCTGAGCTATTTTGAGACCGTTTAGGAAAATAACATGGCAAGTGAGGGGAGTGATGATAAGAGACATGTATAGGCTCTAATTAAACCCGAGCACTGAAGGCAAAAGAGGAACAGCTGTCTGCATTTTTTTCAACATAACAGCTCACATACAAACACATCATAGACCCGATATAGCATACATAAATATAGCACACAGGAATACAGTACAGTACATTCAATCTAATATCCATTTTTATATTATTGCCATATTAACTTTGATACTTGCATACATACCACTAGTTCATATGCCAACACATCTATAGAGTCACAATAGAGCTTCATCCTTCATTGCTACTATACACCAACACAGAGACCCAACATCAGCAGAGCCCATAGCATTGATAAATGAACCATCCCACAGTTTGGCAGTCTTAGCTCTCCCGCCCCGAGCGAACAGATGGTCCATGTTCTGTTCACATTTAAGACAGTACCTAATTGGTTACAGTGTCCATGATCACTCTTATATTTACACAAGAGTGGCCAAAGACTGCCTTTGACGTGTATTTATGATTCATACTTAAAGTGAGAGTGTGGTGTTTTTTCTTCTGTTTATCCACCTAATAGCATATTGTAAATTGTACTTCAAAACAAACAAACAAACAAAGACCAAACACATAGGATTATGAATAAGGGATGTATTAGTTCTGGAGTAAATGCTCTGCTAAGTGGTAAAGGGATTAGCAAAGTAACCTTGGAGAGAGAAGAGAAGACTTGATGGTCCTTTTCTGGAATCACACAAACAATTATTAATTTCTTTACTTTGGCCTTATTGCTGACCAATTTTATGAATAACTACTAAATACTTTTTGAGTAATGGCAAGACAACCAATCAAACCCAATGCCAAAGAACATAAATAAGTACAGATACATTTTATCATAGCATTTGTGAGCTCTTTAGAAACATAATTGTACAATGGCATGGTCAAAGGGTAAACTCAGAACTGTGATATGCTGTTGTGAATTATGGATAGTGTACCTTTAAGGGAGCCTGTGGAAAGCTGGCTCATGTTGAAGAGCACTAGAATGTGTAGGAAAATGTCCCAGCATGCACCCACACCTCACACCGCCCCAAATTGTACACCCACACCTTTTAGCATCCAACTCAGAGCCATGTGCTTACGCTTGCATTTGTGTAACAAAATATTCCTGCTCCATCATTCTTAAAGAAATCCCCAACAATAAGATAAGCACCGTGGATTTTAAATCTGCTTTGCTTCTGCATCAACAACACCAGAACCAGCACCAAGCAAAAGCCAGTGACTGTTTTATTCCTGTCATGTATAACAGGTGCTGTTTTTTTCTGTGCTTAAACACATGCGGAGCTTTGGAACAACCCTGGCACAGTGGTTAAATAGATACACCTATATATTGTCAAAACTACTTAAAGCCTCTATCCATGTTATCTTTAGTTTCCCTTAGAATAAATCATATCACATAATATAACAGTAACTGGTTGGTAATGAGTGTGCTAGAGAAAATCAAATGTGCATATATATATATATATATATATACACACACACACACACACACACACACACACACACACACACACACACACACACACACACACCCACACACACACACACACACACACACACACAATAGACAATCAAGGGACCTATTCAGAGACATAGTTTAGGGCTTCATGTTGAATAGCTTGATGTAGTTGACCTGTGTTATCTATTATATTAAGTCATTAAAAAAGCAAAGCACTGATGTTGATGTTTTCAAATATTGGAGAAGAGTTTGTTTGAGAGTTTGACTGCAGTGTTTATAGCAAAATGAATCAGTCATTTTGATGGAAACACATGACATTTAAGATCCAGTGCACAACAACAACATTTGAATCGACCATAGATTATGTCTTGAATTCATTTTCTTCTTTTGTAGCATTTAACTGGAAAATCATATCCCTTTGGGCACTGGCAGATTTCTCTCTGACAGGCACCACTGAAATGCCAGCCTCAGAAAAAATAATAATTTGGCTTCAGGAAAAACCTTCAAGATGACAATCTGTTTATGTTCTATTAAAGTATAAAACGTCATTGACAGCTGTCTTGAGCTGCTACAGCTATGGATGTAACAGCTAGCTTTGGTTGCTGTGTGAATGAAATGGCTTATTATTTCAAATATTGTGTATTTTTATGTTATCGGTCTGCTGTCAAATATGTCTCTGGAAGCAATATGTGTCTGGTTAGAAATAGCAAATTGTGACAAAGGGGGAGGGGGGGCAGGTCGTATATATATGACAGGGTTTTCCCCTCTCTTCTTTTCTGTACAAAATATCACTGTCAATTGAAGTTGGATTTTCACAGATAGATGTAAATCTATTAAATCTTCTTTAAAATCACTTGGTTGGACAATGGCGTGAACTAAAGAGGTTCCAGGTCTAGCTATGTTTATGGTAGTTTGTCAATATCTAATTTACTATCAGTGTCAGTGGTAGGTGCAAAATAAATATTACTCACAGTTGAGTTGATGCTAATGCTAAACACGATTAGCATAAATGCAGCTATAATCGGGTTCATGGATCTATTATAAAAGCAGGATAGTGAGTAGCAAGTTGGCTGCGTTGATTTTCTAGCTGCAGTATCGCCGAATGGCCACTACGTAGATTGGCATCAAGGCAGAGGGGGCGGAATTCCGTCCTGGTTTTTTTAATAGAGCCGTGATCGGGTCAGGTACAGTTGTGATTGGCAGTAGTCTTGTTTTATGTTCAAGTATGCTTTTTTGTTAAGACTGACATTGACAGAAACTCTCTTTAATGTGAAGCTGTTGAAATTGAGGCTTTATTGCCCTCTTCTAACTTGATTTAAGCAAAGTCCCTCCATTAAAAAAAACAACTTCAAATTGAAAAAGTGAAGACATTTTAAATCCTTCTCATTATTTTCTTCTATGTTCTCTCTCGCTAACCTTGGCAGAACACTATCAAGGAAGAAAAATCAATTCACCTTCAGTTACCCACTCAAATCAATCCTGTGTGAAAAGACTTTCTGATGTACTTTACAAAAAGAAATTCAGTCATCCAGTCGCATGTGATTAGGGCATTATGAATGAACGCTGAGCTTGAACATTCCTCCTTTATAATGCTGATAAAATACAAGGAGAAGCAGCACCATCAGAACATTTTGGGTGGTGTCCTTAAATCAGCACCATTTTGTATTGGGTGTTGGGCTTTAAAATCCATTTGGAAGCAGCTTTTAGAGGTCAAAGGGGAAGTGTCCTGTTCACTTACTGTGCTATTGACAAGCTCTAATTTAGTGTTTAGTTTTGAATCTGTTATACATCTCGCCTTTCTTCCAAGTTCCTCAGCCGTCACATAAACCCAGTCGGTCGCCAGTCAACACACTTGTGGCAGCCAGCACCGTGGTAGTATTAATAGTCTTGCTCAGTGAACATATCTTTCAACACGTTCCTCTTTACGGCTCGCTGACCCCGTTTGCTCATTCGTCACCAGCGTCTGGTCCTGTCAGCCATCTTTAACTTAGCTTTAGCTCTCCGGTCCACCTGCCCCGGCCCCTCCCGAAACAACCCCACTGGGGCCAAACTGGACGGCTGCAAGGTTTTCGTCGAAGAATGAGGTGAGAACGGCAGGTCTGGCTTGGTGCTGATAACTGTTCCTCTAGTTAAACCTCAGAGCAATTGTGCACTTCTTGACTGCTCTTGTTTAAGATGGTACAATGTGGCACAGTAACTATAATCCTATGCCCGAAGAGGGGTAGGACAGCATGTGTGTTTGTACATGATATATACAATAATGTGGTGGTGGTAAGCTTACTTTGTTGCTACAGCTGCTGTGGTAGACTGATGGAGATGTGGCATTCTCTGATCACCACAATCACACCTACACATTCTTATTGGCAAAGCATTGGCCATGTCTTGCTTAAGGACACAGCAGCATATGACCTAAGTTGAGAAGGAACGAAATCAGAAATCCTTTGGTGTGGACGACCTGTGATTTCACAAGATAATCAAAACATTGCTGTGTTGTAACCACGTGACCCAAAATCCAGAAGTGGGGCAGGAAGTGCTAAATGCCCGTTCATAACACTGCGTGATGGATGAGAAAAGCTAATACGGCTGGACAGTGAAAACACGTCAGGTTAAGGATATTTTTTATATATTATATAAATATATTGTTATATGTGTGTTAAACAGCAGCCTTCTTTTATGACACATGAGTGTGTTTTTGTGTGAGTTTAAAAATAATATAAAGAAGAATAACTACAAATACAAGGCCTGTGCCATTTTTATGTCCATCCCTTTTGCATCACTCAAGTGAGGGTTATTTATCATCCAGGCAACAGACTCCAAGCAGGCAATCTTATGGAAAGCAGACCACTTGGACTTGAGGGATCCACAGAGACCATAAAGATACCAAATAGGAAATGGCTTTTGGCCCTGCAACCAACCAAAATGCTGTACTGTATCACTCTGGTGGAAAGAGCCCTATTGAGGCCCTGTTCAAATAAACTGCTGATGTGCAGTAGACTGCCAAATTAAACCAACTCACCTGGGAGTTTAGTGAAAATCAATGTTTTGGAAGTTTTTTTTTTGTTGACAGCCGACAGATGGTCTCCGCAAATTGATTTTAAACATATCAACATGACATTAGTTATCAATAAGAAATCAAATCACTTGTGAATATTTATTAGTGTGAGGTATTTTTTTTAGTTCTTCTGCTCATTGTTATAGCCCCAGTGTAATTTCATCAATAATGATTTCTTGTGGCCAGCTCCTCTATCTCTTCTATCTTCCACTGTAGCTTGAGGCATTGTGGTATTACTTCTCGGTCCACTTATTGGAAGGGGACCCTATCTCAGCCCATTCAAGTTTATAGACTAAGATGACAACCTTTGACCTATTATTAGCTGCTTGGTCAGCTCTGTATCTGAGGACAGTATTGGTTTTCTACTGCCACTACAAGAGCCAGTGCTCTCTTAATACATAGTTTTAATTAGAATCTTGCAACTTAGTTTTTCCACAAACATGTTGACTACAGTAACAATCGAAATACCACTTCTCGCGGTTGATCAAGACCTTGGTACCAGTGGGATTTTAAAAGTTTTGAAGTTGGAATCTAGGCTGAGAAAGTATTGCAAGATTGTGTTTTGCTGATTCAATTTTCCAAGTCTTACAGAATTTATTTCATATTGTCAAAATCACTTTAATCCCTTGATTTATATTATGGTTGATCTGTGTATATCATGCTAATAATTTTGATGAGCACACCAGATGTCTGCTAGTTTATAAAGTGGATAAAGAAACGTAGATGTAGAAGAAAGGTGTGTTCATACAGCTCATTGATACAGCTGTATAGCACCAGTGTTCCTGTGTGCTTTGGTTATAAAGTAGTCTTCTTATTAGATATCAAGACCCTGTAACACATGCAGGTAATCAGTTTTATTATTAGCTAGCTATCTGCTGAACGTTAAATAAATAAAGTTACATTAAATAAAGATATAGTTACTTGGTTACCAGTGGACAAATCCTTATGTACAATCTGTGTTTTTGGTGGCTAATGTCAAGTTGTCCTTTGCAGACCAGTTGAGAAAGCTACATATGCTATTTGTAACTAACATCATGAATTGTGTAGTCCATTTTGAAATGATATAGCATTTAATTAGTGAAACTAAATAGGTCCTAAAAAGGAATCTGTAGGAACAATTTAAAAACCCTAATGCCTTACACAATCTGCACCTTTTTTGTTTACGGAATTTCAAAGCTGTGAATACCGTACTGGACTGTTTATATTATCAGCATCAGGAGCCAATAATAAACATGACCTTTAATGTTATGTATCCTGTAACTTGCCCCGCTGTTCTGAAGGATTGACCCAGTTCAGCACCATTCATTTCAATGAAGCCTCACTGCAGTTTTAACAAGACACATATAGATGCCCCGGTCACCTCTAATCAAGTAACTCCGACTCTAAGCTCACACAATAAACTGCCGGATGTTTGAAAAACCTTGAATGGAAGGTTGGCTAGTCTTTCAAAGCTAACATAGGCTAGGGTCATTGAAAGTGTCCCTTTCTCTCGTGAACTTAGTGTGTAGCCATGACTGTGTGCTAACCCTGTGCTAATACATTATTGGGAACCTGACCTGTGCCATCCTCACAGAGACCTGGCAGCAGGTTACAATGCACTAAGTAGTGAAGGTTACAACATGCTGACAGAAGAATCTACACCATGGGCATGTGGGCAAGGACACTGAGCAATTTCGGTTTCTTATACAGTCACAAAGAACCATGGAAAATCAATGAAGTCTTAAAAGCAGAGACTGTGCTTGGGCAAAGTTATGAAAAAAATATAGATTAACTTACACTTTACACAGACTTACACACTAAAAATATTAACATAACACATGTGAGTTTAAAAAGGCAGTTACAAGTCTTTAGGGCATACTGTACTGAGCTACTAATATTGCAAGTCATACTATTGTATAGATACTGAGCAGTTCTACAATACATTCTTGGTACTATTTTTAGGAAGTATGTAATTTGTCCTTCCATTGCTCATGCTATTCTAGTTGAGGCTTATGCAATCTTGGTCCAAGTATCTGTGATAATCCCCCAACATTGGCTGATGAAAACAGTGAAATGCTGGAGGCATGTCGATACAGTTGCTCATGGTTTATCTAATTAGACGGGTTTATTGTGCAGAACATACGCGCACACATTACTATCCATGTTACTTAACACAGTCAGTCAGAATTAGTGACTAAACAAGCCTTGACACAAAATACTCTATGTAGCCTACACTAAAAAATGGAATACAAATTTTACATATAATAATTGTTTAAATATATACAGTAATATTTGAGTATCAGTCCCAAAAACATTATGATGTGTTGATGATGTAGCATTTTATATACAAATCGCATTGGCTCTTTTATTTAGCATTTTATTACAAGGAAAAGAAAGGGCTGGAAAAACTACTGTAAGGGGTAGTAATAAAAGTCTCAACTAAAATCTAAGTCAGGTTTAAATTAAGCTTAACTAACTCTTAACCGTAATGAAGACTGGGATTGCATTTGCAACATACTGTGCAACACTAAAAATTTATAAATATAATTCCTTGACTGAGTATGATTTTAAATGACTTTCAAACATAGACAGTTGGACTAACTCCCACTGTCAAGATACAAGTAGTTATATTTCAATTGTTAGTATTAGTAGTTGGTAGAAATACAATTCTTCCGATACAGATTATTGGTAATAACAAAATATTTTGTTATATATATATTCTAAAGCCCTAAATACTGTAAAACCTGTATAAAAAATTGAAGATGTTTGATGCCATATGTTGTGAAGACCTTATTTTAACCTTAGTTGACTGTCATTGAAAACACTTGATTCACATTTGACTCATTATAATCTACTTCATTTGTGTATTTGATGAGCATTAGCCCTGAGGGGGTCTTTACTAATGCAATTAAGGAGCTGCTAATTGTGAACAAGCTCTTGTAGTTTTCTCAGAAGGGCTGGTGCTGACCTTGTGCACCAGGAGGACACTGGGTTCCCTCTGGATTATCTTGTCTCTCTGTGGCTCCACTGATGACTCAGTGGGCTTCTACACGTAACTGGATTACAGACCTCACTGACCAAATCAAATCTTTATAATGAACGCCTATTTGTGGAAAATAAATTCAGTACAATGTTTATAGAAAGATACAATGTAAGAATATTTTCTGCAGCAATATCCAGGGTTTTATATTGTGACTCAGTCTGCCAGTAGGATTAAGGATACACTACTCAGCATCTGGTTTAATGTTTAAGAGTTTAAAAGATCAGGCATTAGAGAACAATAGTTTTTTTGTTTTCATTTGTTAGTGGACATTGATGTAGCTATAATGTGATAAGTATGTGCTAACAATGTGCTAACTATACCATGTGATAATTATTTTGTTGAACCAAATTTTAACTTAATGCTGAGATACAATTGACCCAAAAAGTCATTAGCGAGTACTATTTTATTCAAGTTGTTCTCTGCAATACATGACACTAATCATTAATTAGAAATATTCGATTTGATTATATATCTTACTATAAAATTAAATACAGACATTGTTTGTTCTGCGTCTATACTGCATAGAACTGATATGATTATTGAAATATAATAACAATTGCAATTTATGTATGAAAATACATAGATTAGACCAAGAAATTGTTCTTTCTTGTATTTTAACTATTGATAAATGACAAATTTGCAATATATATTATACATTATTACAAATATGCCCCAGATTCCTAATAATTAACATGTATCTTAACCAAACAGCCCACTTAATCCCAAGTGCACATACAATGTATGCTCAATTCTGGTACAAAGCATTGATGTCTTAAACTTACCCCTCTGCTCTGTGTGTTCCTATACAGTTTTTTTTTTTTTGTTTTTTTTTCATGTTGAATATCCTCCCACACATTGCTGACTCCTGCACACGTTACATCATCTTTGGGCCACATTGATTTGATCTTTTTACATTGTGTTCTTATATCGTGTAAGTAGGTTGAATGAAGGCACACTTTAGTTCCAATGCCAAACAAGTGCACTAGTATTTTGTAACTTCAGTTTAGATTATTATATCGGCGAAAACAGCGTGTCGGCGATATTATGGAATCACGTCGGTGTTCGTCCGCGTCCGTAGATCCTAGCTGTGAACGCGATAACTCAAAAAGGAATTGCCGGATCAGTTTCAACATTTGCACACAGGTACATACCATAAAGACGCAGAACTGTATCGATTTGGGTACTTCTTCGATGAAAATTAATTAAGTAATTCATTAATAACGGGCCA